>CAUYQG010063099.1:0-26398 GCA_963574415.1 Tarsius wallacei
CACATGTATGTTTGCTGCAGCTCTATTCACAATATCAAAAACATGGAACCAACCATGTTGCCCATCAAAGCTGGACTGGATTAAAAAAATGTGGTACATATACACAATGGAATATTATGCAGCCATAAAGAAGGACAAACACATGGACTTTGCAGCACCTGGGCTGGATTTATATCGATCATACTCAGTGATTTATCACAGGAACAAAGAACAGAGTACCATATGTTCTCACTCATAAGCGGACCTTGAACAATTATAATACTATTGGCAGTAGTGGGAAACTGTTAGGGGAGGAGGTATGGGATTGGCAGTTGAGGAAAACTGCTAGGGGAGGGAGGGGCATACCTCATCAACAAGGGTGCCTGCATAATCAATATTTGCATACCTAACCCTGAATTGTAGCCCACATCTTTATAATAAAAAATTAAAAATAAAAGCAACTAGGTTAATGTTGGGAGAATAATTTTAAGTTATTCAAAAATAGGGAATTCCTGGAGGATACATTAAGGTTATTTAAATACAGGATGAAAATATAGAAGCCAGTCAGTATTGCATGATAGCGCTTTTTCAGACAGTGGGTATAGACTTACTGATGTTAGGTACAAGATTGAATGTATTCTTAGTTCTAATACAAAATTTTATAATTCAAAAGCAGCCACATATGAGCCAACTGTTTTTATTTCTTTAGATTTTAGGAAGTTTCTATACTCCTACAAAATGTCAGTCTTCTACGTGATTATTGAGGTTTTATCAATATCTTAAAAATGGATCTGGGAAATACTTTAGCCAGTCAAATGGTGACAAGTTAATTTGGTTTTCACATTTAAAGCTATATCATTTTTTTAAAAAGTCAACAACTGTGAGGAAAACGGCAGTTTACAACTGCATTAAAAATATCAGAATGAATGAATTATATGACTTGCAACATGATCCTGACACATTGCTGTCCAAGTGCCTGCCAATATCATCTGTACTGGACTTGGACTCTACTGTTTGCTGACTGTGTTAACTCCTTCAATGTCAGTTCCAATGAAGTTATTTCTAAATAAAAATGTATTCAGAATTATAACTTTCTTTTTAAAAAAATAATTATAGCTGGGGGGAATGGATATTCTTTATAGATGATTTTCCAATCTTGTCCTTCACCTTAACATTTATATACTCGAGTGAATACAGCAGTGAAGTAAATAGGTTAATAAAGACTTGAAAAATGGCATTTGAGATGTGGCTTTTAGATGGCTTAATAAACAGTAAAACACAACTCTCTGGCAGATCCATGAAGATGTGCCTTTTAAATGAATTTTTTTTCTTACTTTCTCCACATATAAGTCTCTTCGTGCATCTTTCAGTAAAATCTTTTTTTGGAGTTACACTGGCTCATGTTGGATCCAGGTCCAGCACTTTTTAGTTGTGGGATTATTGGCAGGTGATTCATCCCATAGTGACTCATATTCCTTATTTCTATATAGTAATTCTCTCATAGAATTTTGTTTAAATACTTAAATATTCCATTAATACACTTAGAAGAAGCACAATGTATTTCATTATATCATAAAACTTTTTATCCTAATAACCCATTTCAATATCTAAGATTGGTAAAGCTTCAAGAGCTTACACATTTTTACACTGAATTGTTGTTGTTCTTTTTACAGCAAGGGTTACGACCGCTCTGGAGGATACATATTATTATAATCTTATATAACAAAAGAAAAATCTGAGACCACAGGATGATCTGGCATAAAGGTATATCAAAAACATCTTTCCCTGTTTGCCTTTGGTTGTCCATAATAGGAAAATGCAATGAAAAACATTAATAATAAATACCACTGACTGATCTAGATATGGTACATGTATTATCTTTAATCTTAGCAGCAATTTAATAACATTATTTGTTATCCCAGTTACCTTCATAGAGATTTGGAACCCGAAGATTTAGAGATGGTAACTAAGTTACTCAGGAAGTGACAGAACCAGAATTGAAACGCAAATATTTTTATTACAATTCCCTGGTCTTTGTCTCCAGTCACTGCACCTAAAAATTTTCTAATTAAAAAAGATAAATGATTCATGTTAAACCCACTGAGCAGCTCGACTGGTATCACAGCTTATTAAGTGTATAGCATATTGATCCAAAACATAAAAAGCATAATTCTTAGTGACTAAACACATCTACAATATATTGATTAATAACTTCCATATTATTGGAAGTCATTCCAATTATACCAATCAGATATTAAACATGGTAATTGGGACCCAGGAACTTTACTAATTTTTTTCTCAAAACTCTGAGTATCAACCGTCATCATATATAAATGCATAAAAATGTCATCACAAATAAATATATGCGTAACTGTATGTCATTTGCCATGTGGTTTTATTGGCATAATGTTTGCTTTAAGAATTCTGTGAAATCCTGCAGTTGTAGTTCTATGTACATGGAAGCAATAAATATCATATTAAGTCTTAACTTAGTGTATCATCATATTATCCTCAGGTGTTCATTTTCAAGTGTTCGATATAGGAACACCAAATAGCAAAACTTTCAAAATCAAATAGCTATGGATAATTATTTTGAATTAAAAAATTGTAATTAAACAAAGGTAACAAATATACTGTCAAAATTTTAAGTCAATAAATTGATGTGAATATTGCTTAAAGAAATTCAGGGAAATTTGCTTTAAATAGATCTATCATATGAGGTGTGACAATTAAGTCCACAAACTCATCCTAGAAAAAGTGTTCCATACTTAATTGCTGAATATTATTATGGTCACCTGCTTCCTTTTTTAAAAAAATTATTTTTAAGATATGGAGTACAATTCAGGACTAGTATTCAAGTGGTCACCATACAGGTAAAGTTTTTGTCTCCCTTTGGTCCCCACGTTGCCTGGTTTGAGATCAGGTACCCTTATCGATATTGTGCCCCACCCGCCACACACCCAGGCTGTATACCACTACTGCCAATCCCTTTCTTATAGCATTATGGTAAATGTTCAGGGTCCACTTATGAGTGAAAACATGTGGTACTCTGTTCTTTGTTTCTGTTATCCAGCACTGAGTATGATAGACTCTAAATCCATTCAAGTTGTTGTAAAGTCCATATGTTTGTCCTTCTTTAAGACTGCATAATATTCCATTGTGTATATGTACCACATTTTTATTCATCCAGTCCAGTTTCAATGGGCAGCTCGGTTGGGTCCATGTTTTTGCTATTGTGAATAGTGCTGCAATAAACATCCATGTGATTTTTAGTTTCTCTGGGTATATTCCCAGTAGGAGGATTGCTGGGTCATGTGGAAGGTCAATGTTTAGTTCTTTTAGAAATCACCACACTGTCTTCCAAAGAGGTTTCTCTAGTTTGCATTCCCACCAGCAGTGTAGACGCATCCGTTTTTCTCCACATCCTAACCAGCATCTGCTATTGTTTGTTTTATTAATGATGGCTGTTCTCATTGGGTTACATTGTGTCTCCATGCGGTTTTGATTTGCATTTCTTTGATGATAAGTGAGGTTGAGAAAGTTGCATTCTTATACACACACAAAACAAAAACAGGCAGAGAACCAAATAATTCCTGATCAGAACCCTAAGTGCCCATACCTTAAGAAATAAGATAGACAAGTAGGACCTTATCAAAATAATGAGATTCTGCAAACCAAAGAAATCATCAAGAGAGCAGGGAGACAGCCTACAGAATGGGAAAAAAATATTTGCCAACTGTAAATCTAATAAAAGCCTAACATCCAGGGTCTACAAGGAACTCAAACATGCTGAAAGGAAAAAAAACAAACAGCCCTATTAAAAAGTGGGCAAAACACATGAATAGACACTTCTCAAAAGAAGATAAATGGGCAGTCAACAGATACACAAAAAAGTGTTCAGCCTCACTGGTTGGTTACCTTCTAAGTACTCCTGTTGAAAAGTTATTCACTGGAGTTAGGTGGTGTCTCACTGTAGTTTTAATTTACATCTCCTTGATGATTAGTGAGGTTGAACATTTCTTCATGTGTCTGTTGGCCACTGGTATGTCTTCTTTTGTAAAGTGTCTGTTCATATCCTTTGCCCACTTTGTAATGAGGTTGTTTGTTTTTTTTCTTTCAGCACGTTTGAGTTCCTTGTAGATCCGAGAAGTTAGACCTTTGTCAGACATGGAGTTGGCAAATACTTTTTCCCACTCTATCGGCTGTCTTCCTGCTTTCTTGATGGTTTCTTTGGCTTTGCAGAAGCTTGTCCAGTCAGAATGGTCATTATCAATAACTTAAAAAATAACAGATGCTGGAGAGGATGTGGTGAAAAGGGAACACTTATACACTGTTGGTGGGAGTGTAAACTAGTGCAACCTCTGTGGAAAGCAGTGTGGCAATTCATAAAAGCTCTAAATATCTACCTCCCATATGACCCTGCAATCTCCCTACTGGGAATATACCCTGAAGAACTCAAATCACTCTATCAAAAAGATACCTGCACATGTATGTTTATCACAGCATTGTTCACAATAGCAAGAACCTGGAAGCAACCATGCTGTCCATCAAAAGAGGACTGAATTTAAAAAATGTGGTACATATACATGATGGAATACTTCACAGCCATAAAAAATAACAAAATCATGAATTTCGCAGCAACCTGAATGGAACTAGGGTCTATAATACTGAGTGATCTCTCACAGAAACAAAGATATGAGTATCACATGTTCTCACTCATATAGTGGACCTTGAACATCTATCGTAATACTATAAGAAAAGAATTGACAGTGGTGGGAAACTATGGTGGGGGGGCGGAGGGAGGGGAAGGGAGGTGGGATTAATGGTAGTCAATATCTGTGTGGGGATGGACAGACACCTCTTATCAACAAGGGTGAGTGAACGAAGCATATTTGTATACCTAACCCTTAACTGTACCCCACAATATTAAAATAAAAATATTGATTTTAAAAAATAACAATAATAAAATAAATAGTATAACTTTCTCAACATCTCTATAAATTATACGTGTTATCTCATAATTAGGTATACTAAATAAATAAATTGAATAATGCCAAAAAAAGAAAAGTTATTCACTGACACCATTACTTATTCCACTCATCAAAACAATTTTGGAACACTTTTTCTGGAATGGCCAATAAAGCTGTTGTATTGCCCTTGATGTCCCAAATGTCATCAAAATATCTTCCTTTCAATACTTCCTTTATCTTCTGGTAAAGAAAAAAGTCACTGGGGGCCAGATCAGGTGAATAGGGAGTGTGTTCCATAGAATTATTTGTTTATTGGTTAAAAACTCCCTCCCAGACAGTGTTGTGTGATCTGGTGTATTGCTATGATGCAGGAGCTCCTTTGGGACCATTTTTCACACATCTTTCTTATGCCAAAATTTTCAGTTAAGATTTCCCTCTTTTTCTATTAGTGTTTATTTGGTCTGCTATGCTCTGCACAGTCACCCGACAATTTTGACACACAATTCGACAATATCTTGCATTGTTTTTGTCAGTTCTGTCTGCACTGGCCATCTTGAACTCTCTTCATTAGTGACGTTTTCACGCCTCTCAGAAAAACGTTTAGCCCATTTTGTGCACTTCAGTTTTTCTTATGTCATTACCCCCATAAACTTGGACTAAACATGTCCCTGATTTCATGTCCACTCTTGCCAAGTTTAACAAGAAATTTGATGCTTTTTCATTGCTCTAATTCAAGCTCCGACATTCTCATGATAGCACACAAAAACATGCAACAGTAATGAAGATCATTCAGCAAGACATGGTTAAACATCAACATGAACACAACTGTGAGACACTGATATGCCAAAGTTATGAAATAAGGTTGTTTGTGCAATGCTGTCAACGTAAGTGCATTGTGGCATGAACTTAATCGTCAGACCTCAAATTTCAAAAAGTATTGCTTAAAAAACTTCAAAGATTAAATGAAATAATTTTCAATACTAAAAATAAAATTTTAAAAATTTGACTTAGCTGAAGTACTTTAATTCAGTAGAGTCTGAAAGAACATTTTAGCCAATCCTCATAGTGATAGAGAATTGTCTCATATATGAGTCTAACAAAAGATTTTTTAATCATAAATAATACTCATATAGTTATAATACCTTTTGATTGAGTTTATAGTTTAAGACTCACCCAGACATAGCAAGGAAGATTTAATTATGGTTACAGTATAAAGTGTAAATGCTATAAGCCCTAACATTTTAAAAACATTAAAGTTGCCAACATTTTAGAAAAGAGAGTGTTAGAATTAGAGAGTAAATTTTCTCAAGTTTTGACTTGGGAGTTAAAAAAATGCCATCTGAAATTGATGAATCAGAAAACATTTAACATAATAAGAAAACACAGTAATAAAATAAAATAATTTAAGTGGAAAAGAGTAAATTGATAGTGAAATTCCATTTAATTCCTAATCTTTACAATGAGGAGTCAATCAAGTTCAATTCAAGTAATAAATGTAAAAAATGACACATACATATATTATTAAGTTTATAAAAGTAAATACTGAAGGCATCAAAACCTTCTGATGAGGTAGAGAGGTAGAGTAGAATACGGAGAATAGGTCAGAGACTGTTCAATTCAGAGAATTCTACATGGATTTCTGTTTTCTTGTTTTGGACCAAAGCAGCTAACTTTAAAATTAATAATAACAATTTCTCCTTACGAATAACTTTTTCCGCATAACTGAAACCATATTAATTAAGATTTTTTTGAAGTTCTAAAAATAGCCCCCTTGTTGGCTCTAAAGAGAAAGGCAAAGTAAAACTGATTTCAAATAGGTCATATATATATATGTGCATATATATCAGAATATTAAAGGCGTATGAATTTGAAGCAAATGTGTTATCATGCTTATATTACCCCGACTATGCTATTTAATGTATTTCTTTCCTTGAAGCATCCACAGTAGACGTGTAAATACACACACACACACACACACACACACACACACACACACACATATATAAAGAGAGAGAGATGTATTTGTAATTTCTTCTTAAAGATTATTTAAGCCCCACTAGGGGCTACCTAAATAAGGTACTGATTAATTTACCAAAGAAATAATTCACATAACATACAATTAATCATTTTACAGTGTACAAGTTAGTGGCATTTAGCACATTCGCAATGTTGTTCAATCACCACCTTTAGGTACTTCCCAAATTTATTTATTTACCCAAAAGAAAAACCTCATACCCAGTATGCAGTCACTCTTCATTCACCTCATTCTTTCAATCCCAGGCAAAATCAGTCTATTTTTTGACTCTATGGATTTACACATTTGGACTATTTCACATAAATGAATTCATACAATATATGATGAATGACTGCTTTCACTTGGCATAATATTTTCAAGGTCATCCATGTGATAGCATGTATCATCGTACTTCATTCCTTCTTATGGCAGGATTGTATTTCATTGTATGTATATACCACATTTATTCATTCAGTCATTGATGGATATTGACTTGTTTCCACCCTTTGACTACTTTGAATAGTGCTTCTGTGACCCTCTTTGTCCTCAAAGCGGACTTGCTGGGCCATATTGTAATTCTGTGTTTAAGGTTTTGAAGAACTCCCATTCAACTATAAACTCTTTGTTTTATTAAATTTATGAGATTTTCACCATTTTACATTCCCATTAGCAACTTTCATCAACAAGTAATATTTGCATTTTTAAAAATAATTATAGGCATCCTAGTGGATCTAAAGTAGTTTCTCATTGTTGGTTTCATTTGTATTTTCCTAATCTTATTTTGCAGAATGTTCTTTCATGTGGTTTTTTTTTGGCTATTTGTTTATTTTCTTAGGAAAAATGTGTATTCAGGAACTTTGCACATTTTTTAATAAGGTTGTTTGTTATTGAGTTATAACTGTACTATCTATATTTTGGATATTAGAACCTTCTTAGGTATATAAGTTTTTGTATTTTGTAAATATTTTCTTCCTTTTTTTTTTTGAGTGGAATGCAAGTGGCATGGTAATGGCCCACTGCAGCCTTGATCCTTGACCTCCTAGGCTTGGGTGAGCCTTCTGCCTCAGCCTCTAGAATAGCTGAGACTACAGGTGTATGCCACCATGCCTGGCTAATTTTTTGATTTTTGTAGAGACCATATTTTTTTTGCTATGCCACCTAGGCTGGTCTGGAATTCTTGCCCTCAAGCAATCCTTCTTCTTCAGCCTCCCAAAGTGCTGGGATTTTATACGTGAGCCACTGTACCCAGCCATTTTCTCACATTTTGTAGCCTGTCTTGTCACTTTCGTGGTTATGTCCTATGATACAAAAAATTTTTAATTTTGGTAAAGTCCAGTATCTTCTTTTGTTGATTGAGCTTTTGGTATCATATCTAAAAAGTTATTACCCAATCTAAGTCATAAAGATTTACATCTCTCCTTTTTTTTAATAAAGTTTATAGTTATACTTCTTACATATAAGTTGCTCAAATCCATTTGAGTTAACATTTTCAAATGGTATAAGGAAGGGAACTAACTTTATTCTTTTGTACTGGCATATTCAGTTGCTCTAGCACTATTGAATGAATAGATTACCCTTTATTAAATAGAATTAACAAATACGTGCTAATTTAAGTTTTCCTTCTGCTATTGGTTTCTAGTTTCATTTCACTGTGGCTGGACAAAAATACTTATTATTTCAATTATTTTAGAAATTACTATGTTTAGTACCAAAAACTTTGGTTTATTCTAGAGAATGTTACTTTTGCATAGAAGAAAAAAGTGTATATTCTGCTGTTGTTGTGAAATGTTCTATTATGTCTGTTAGGTGGGGTTAGTGTTTCAAGCTCTCTATTTCCTTATTGATCTTCTGTCTGGTTGTTCTATCTGTTATTGAAAGTTGTTCTTAAATTCCACAACTGCTATTATAGGACCATCTATTTTTCTCTACAATTTTGTAAATGTTTGCTTCACATCTTTGGGTTTTTTGTTTTGTTTTGTGTCTATAAGTTTATAATTATCTTTTTGATGAGCTGACTCTTCCATCAATATATAATGGTCTTCTTTGGCTCGCACATCATTTCCATGATGTCACTCCAACACAAATAATTTGGGATAGAAGATGAGAGGGAGTTAATGAGAAGACATGTAAAAACTATAATTTTTCTGTCTAGGTTTATAACCAACTCTTCTTTTAGTTTGCTTAGTTTAGTTGTTCTAGGTAAAAGCTTAGAGCAGGATAAGTTTTAGTGTAGTCTTCAAAAATAAATTATTTGATAACATAATTTTAAAAAATTATTGGGAAATATTTTGTGAAAAATTAATTTATGCATTGATTCCCAAAATATTTGTCCAACAGCTATTAACCTCCAAAAATACATCAATGAAAAAAATGTGTTTTTCATTGTTTATATTCTAGTGGTGAGATGCAAATAATAATCAATTAAAAAGTAAAATATATATCGATAATATATCCAGTTATGCTAAATGCCAGAAGAAAAATAAAACAATGAAAGAGGAGAGGCAAGGTGAGGATTAGAAAAAAAATGCAACTTTCAATCAATAAGATGATGATTTTGAGCAAAATGAGGAAGATGAAGGTCTGAGTTGTATGTAAATCCGAGTGAAGAGCATTCCAGAAGGAGAAAAAACAAGTGCAGAAGGTCTGACACAGGCACATGTGCTTGTGAGTAGATCAACAGCAAGGTGGTAAGTTCCTGAAATAGGATGTGTGAAATGTGCTTTTTGTTGTTGTTTTGTTTTGAGATAAAGTTAGATAGGAAGAAGGTAGACTGTATGCAGTGTGCAAGCCCTTAAAATATTGTAATAACTGGTTTTAATATATGTGAAATAATAAGCCACGAGATGGTTAAAACCCTTAAAAACAAAGGAGTATTATGATCAAATTTTCAGTGTTAAAAGAACACTCTAAATGAGAAATTTGACTGTTGGATTCAGCAACAAAAATAGAAACTGCATAGTTTAGAGACTAATGCAAAAAATCCTGGGAAAACTTATGGTTCTTCCGTTCAGGCTGTTATGAGAGGGTATGGAGCAAAGTGATCAGATTCTGGGTATAGTTTTAAAAGTAGAAGTAAAATTTCTTCTGGTGTAGTAATTTCATTTAAGGGATCT
Source organism: Tarsius wallacei (assembly GCA_963574415.1). Taxonomy (NCBI): domain Eukaryota; kingdom Metazoa; phylum Chordata; class Mammalia; order Primates; family Tarsiidae; genus Tarsius; species Tarsius wallacei. Next base: position 10,077 of record CAUYQG010063099.1, read on the forward strand.
ATTATGTGGAAATAATCAGATGTCATTTAAAAAACCTATCAGCAACATTTTTCCAGAAAGTTTATTGAATTACTCCTTTTTTCTAGTTACTATGGTAGCTACCTAAATAAACAATGCACATTCATTACTTATAAACTAGGCAGTTCTACAAAATAAATAAATAATTCTTTCTCAACAACATAAGACCTTTCATCTCGTGGGTTATCTTACATGGGTTTTCTAATTACTTGTTGATTAATATGGCTTTCATTAAAAGAAAAATTTTTCCATGGACTTGCATTGACAAATTTATGTCAATTTTGGTCTTTCATAATACAAAAACAGCTTTTCCGTAGATTTTGCAAATGGTAGCAAGAAAATATGGGCATTTTAAAAATAAAATATTATTATCATAGATCATTCTGTATTTTTAAATCTAAGAGACAGCCTGATAGAAGTTAATGGTATTTCTGAAGTTTCACAGTGAGATGCTGGAACCAACTGGCATCTGCTATAAAGAACCAATTGTTAGATATTCAGAAATATTTTAAGCCAGTTGGTGGGATTAGTAATATAAGATCAATCATGGTGAGAGTATTTTACCATAGAAATTGGCAAGGGCTCCAAATCATCACTCTCCCTGCTTCTTCACTCAGAGTCATTTTTAAAGCATTTACCAGCATACCACTGAGTTTAGGTTCCTAATTCTAAATAGCACACAAATTGGAAAAATGCGTTTAGCATGTAAGGTACATCCAATTAAAATATAGTTCAGGAAATTACGTTTTAGTTTATGTCTTAAAAACAATTTTATATTCTAAAAATGTATTAAGAATATATATTTTAGAGATATATATTTGCTGTCATTCTGCCTATAACAAACACTTCTAGGAATACTTTCTAATGAAGACAGAATAAAATTTACATAATGAATTTACATACCTGAATATTTGGTGCCATGAAAGCAGAAATGAGCCAACGAAATTTCAAAACCGGCAACACATTTTTCTTCAAAGAAATATTTTACAGAGCAACATACTATAATAAAATGCATCAAAATATTTCTTATGGACCTACCTGTGTTTCTCTTTAAAAGCCTACACAGCAAACTTGTAGCAACAGAACCTGCATACACTGAAGGAGAGGCAGATAACAGTAGCACTTTTGAAAGTATCTATTATCATTAAATGCTTGCTCTTTCTACGACTTTCCTTTCCAAATTTTTCTTCAGAACATGTATCTGATAACTCTCTTGTAGTAAATTGCCTTGGTCTCATTAAATTTATGAGATTTTCATCGCATAAAAGAGTTTCAAACAGAATCATTTTTGATCTGTCCATTAGGATCTGCCAGATGCGTCGGCAGTGGTACCTCAACCACTATGCTCTACCAGCAAATCCCATCTTCTTCACAAGCAGAATAAAAAAGCAAATTATCCATTGTTTTTTGTTTAATTTTTATTTTAAAGATGTGGAGAACAATTCAGGGTTAGGTATACAAATATTCATTATGCAGATACACTTGTTGATGAGGTGTGCCCCCCCTCCCTCCCCTGGCAGTTTCCCACTACTGCCAATCGCTTTTTTATAGGATTACGATAGTTGTTCAAGGTCTGCTTATGGGTGAGAACGTGTGGAACTGAGGAGAGATTTAAAATGTTGAGTAGAGGTTGTTTTTTAAACTGCTTTAAAATCCATTTTTGTTTATTACTGCATAATATTTCATGTATATGCACCACATTTTTTTATCCAGTACACTTTCGATGGACAGCATAGTTGGTTCCATGTTTTTGCTATTGTGAATAAGGCTGCAATAAACATGTGTGTGCAGGCATCTTTTTTATAGAATAAATTGAGTTCCTCTGTGTATATTCCCAGAAGAGTGATTGCTGAGTCATATGGAAGGTCGATTTCAGATCTTTTTGAAATCGCCACACCATTTTCCACAGAGGTTGTTTTAGTTTATACTCTCACCAACAGTGTAGAAGTGTTCCCTTTTCCTCACATCCTCTCCAGCACACGTTGTTTTTTGAGTTATTTCTGATGGTCATCCTGACAGGAGTTAGGTGTTATCTCAGTGTGGTTTTGATCTGCATTTCTTTGATTATTAGTGAGTCTGAGCATTTCATCATGTATTTGTTGGCTGTTCAGATGTCTTCTTCTGTGATGTGTCTATTCATATATTTTGCCCACTTTTGAACAGGGCTGTTTGGTTTTTTCTTTGAGTTCTCTGTGGATCCTGAATGTTAGGCCTTTGTCAGATGTGCAGTTGGCAAATATTTTTTCTCATTCTGTGGGCTGTCTGTCCACTCTCTTGATGGTTTCTTTTGCTTTGCAGAAGCTTTTCAGTTTGATGAGGTCCCACTTGTCTTTCTTATCTCTTATAGACTTCCAGCAACTTGGATGGATCTAGAGTCTATTGTATGCAGTGATCTGTCATGGAAACAAAAAACTGAGTACCACATGTTCTGACTTATAAGCGAAACCTGAACATTTATCATAACACTATAAGAACGAGTTTGGCAGTAGCAGGACACTGCCAGGGGAGAGAAGAGGGGGCACATAACATCAATAAGGGTACCTGATCTCAAACCAGGCAAAGTGAGACCAAAGGGAGGCCCAAACTTTACCTGCACAATGACCACTTATCTATCTAATCTTGAGTTGCACCATGTATCTTTAGAATAAAATAAAATAAAATAAGAATATATAGCAATAATATGAATAGCATAAAGAAATAAAATAAAATCCATTTTTAAATGGTTCTAAGTGCTTAAACTCACAAATAAACAGTTGCTTACTATATTTAAAAATATTTTAATATGTTTATGTTAGTGTGTAGGTTGGTTTACAACTAAATTGATAGTAACATCTGTGAGACAGATACAATTCTTATAGGTTGTGAACTCTATTTTTGTGGAGAATTTTATGGGTACTTTGACTCTTCAAATAGGGGCTGAGTGTCTATTTACTGACAAACAGCATCATACTCCAGTTAACATGAAAAGCTGCCTGGTCCTGAACAAAGAGCTCTTCCTGATAGATAAGGGGTGCCAAAGTATGTATTGTGGTAAAGATTACTGATGTCAGAGGCCGACTGGGTTCAAATCCCAGCTTGACTTCACTTCAACTACACAAAAATAGGCGTTACACAATTTCTTTACCAACAGTTTCCTCACCTAGAAAATCCAAGTAAAACTGAAACCTATCCCAAAGAACTTTATGCTTAGTATCAAATAATGTCATACATAAACTGTAAGCACTATTGCTACTACTATTATTGCTAATATTATTTTCAAGACATCAGAAAAAATTGCTAAGAGAAGAACCGTTATCCAGTTACTCAGTGCACATTGATTTTTCTTCTATCTGAATTACTATAACTTTTATTGTCCTTTCCTTCCACAGGTTACATTTTTCACTCACATTCTTATCCTACTCAATGAATATTCACTTTTTTGAGGACATACATGATTTCTTATGATTCACTTTCAGCTTCCATGGCAGATAACCCAGAACTTCACATAGCAATTGTTAGTCTGTCATGATAAATGACACTAGAACCAAAATCACAGATCTCTGAAACAGAGTTATCTTGTTTGTACTAAGCTCTTGAGGGAACATTGCAAGTAATGTCACATATTTATTTTTTAAAAAAAGAAAGAAAACTTAGTACTTAAATCTTGACATTCACATTCCTTGGTGAATTCTGGGCTACCTGCCTTAATTTCACTTGAAATTATGAATAAAATCAGATTTTAGAACTCTGTCTCAGACTTAGTAAATCAGAATCTGGAAACCAGTGACCTTATAATGCCCATGTTATTCAGATTCCCCCCGGTAATTATTATTTCCATAAACCTCAGAAAGTTAATCTCTTACCTTGTACTTGTTCAACTAGGCTGAACCAATTTCGAGTCCCAGGTCACGTTTTTGCTTCTTTTAGAAAAAACAAACAAACAAACAAAAAACAGTCTTTTCTGTACTCCCTGAGCTCCACTTTTTGGATATTACTACCCCCTCAAAAAAATGCTTCCGAGTTTACTGCATTAGTTATGCCACAATAATGACACATAACAAACAACTACAAAAACCTTAACAATATACAACAATAAGCATTTACTTTACTCATAGATCTGGAATTGTCTGGGTAGCCTTTCTCCACTATGTGTGTTTTCATTTTCCTGTGACAAGCAAGGTGGCCCAAGCAAGTTCTTCCAGCAATAGCAGAGATGCCAGATCTCAAAAGTGTAGGCACACTTCAAGTCTTCTGCTGAGTCAAGTCTGCTTATACTCCGTTGGTCAAAGCAAGCCATATCTCCAAATCTAACAAGCTCAAAGGAGGACAGTATGAGCCTTCCATGGTAGTGGTGGGAGAGTATTGTCTTTCTGAACAATAAGTATCCAATTGAACACATTGGTGTAAGTTGCATTTTTTCCTTTACTTTCCTAGTAACCTTTTGGTTTTCTAGTTTCTCCTAACTAAGGAGAAATTAAGACAGTTTTAGCAAATTAAACTTTAAACAAAGACAGTCTCACCATTGTGCCTGCATTCAACATTTGAGGGGAGAAAATAGCATAAAGGTAAAATGTCACTATAAACTTCTAGAAAAACATTTGTTTTTTCTCATATTAGAATTTCTATGCCCTAGTATATAGTTTCCTGACCTCTTTATCCTTCCTGGTGGAATAAGGCATACAGATTTGAAATTATACATGTGAGTTAGTGCTTAATTATGAATTTTATTATTTTACTCTGCTTTGTTTATATACTATTATTATAGAATTCAGTACAATAACTGTTGCAGAGAAAATCTTTCAACTTTGTTAAAATCCAACATTAACATGAGCATTTATGATTTCCTTCAAACAATTTGATAAGTGCAAAAGCAGTTAATACTTTATTTTTTATTTAAACATAAATTGTTTGTAAAATGCTCATATTAAATGATAATTTTGTATTTTCAAATCTGATTTGATATGCATCAGGATTGTTAAGTTATTCTTTTTGCATGTTTTGAGTGCTAAAACACTATTTGGAATGTTACACTTTAAACTATTTACATTGGCTTATACTGCGTGTTTTTTGACTTAAAAGGAAAATTATGACTATGGTTTCAACAATTCAATTCAATTCAATAATTACTGCTCTTCACACACCCTGCTAAGGTCTGAATGAATATACGATATCATTTGAATATAACCTTTTTTAGTGTTCTGGTAAGAAAAAGATAATGTTTAAAGGCAGAAATATTTGCCTTATCCTTGGTTTACGTTCCCAATATTTGATTCCTAGAAAAAGGGGTTGCATAGAAATTTGCTGAATGACTGTTGAACTTTACTGTAATAAAAGCTTACATCAGCAGCATAAAAATATGTTATGCAACCACACAAAAAATGAGCTTTTGCTGAAAATTTAAGCTAGGTCCATGTTGATTCTAAATCATTTGTTTCCCAAAACTGGTTTATACCTGAGAAGAACATAAATGCCAAGAACAGTTTTGCATTAATTTCTATTCTTATGTTCATTAGGAAAAATAATAAAAAAAAGAGTATGTGGCCCTTTGTGATTTGTGGGTCATCACCCTTTGAAAACGTAACTAAGCCTATAAATTTGTTATTAGAATATGTTCATTTGCATTCAATTTTAATAAAATCCCATGGTTCCATGAAACTTTGAAGCCTTTTCACATGTCCAAGTGATTCTAGGTTAAAAAATTCTGGGTCACGCTACTATTCAAACAGAGGACCTAATGGTTTGTAAAACATCTGATGAATATCTTTGGGTTACTAGAACACTTCAGATTTCTACAGGAGCTGGATCAGTATTATGCTTATAAGCAATCATAGGAGTGTCTTTCAGACAAAGTTTAAACCAGTGCTGTGTGTTATTTAGTGTTTCCCTCAACAGGCACACTCTGTGTGAACACTCATGTATTTCAATTACTAGGGTAGAACCTTGTTTGATAAGTGGGAAATGAGAAGAGGAAGACAGCACAGAACAGGCAAACCACCTAGATCACAAATAGGTCTATTCTCTCAACAAGAAAACTAGAATGACTAAGAACAGAGTCACTTAGTCCTGACCTAGTTCAGAAATTAAGCTACTACCCTGTGCAAATGAGAAAGTCTAGATTTTCTGCAAAGTATAAATTCAACAAAGCTTTATACTTTCTGACACTTTTGAAAATGTGGTCCTTTATACTAACTAGGTTTGCAACACAAAGTATATAAAAGCCTCAGTGATCTGCTATAGTACCTATAAACCTATAAGCCTTCTTTACCTGTTACAGGTAAAGAAATGTTTCTTTGCTGGTCAAAGATCGGCCTTTCTCACTTTTCTTTGAGATTTCTTTTCCACTGATCCATTTCTCTCACATCATTGATCTCAAAACTCAGTCTTTTTACAGAAAATGCTGAAGAAAAAATAAATGCATTTTCATATATGTGCCCTACAACTTGTCATCCCATTCACTCTCCCTTGTATATTCTGACCTGAATTTTGCCCCGTCCATGATTGCCAGGACGATAAAGCCAATGAAGCCTTATCAATCTTCATTTCATTTATTTGAACATGGTGAATATCCCCTTCTTCTTGAACCATGCTCATACCTATGTTAGTTAACACTAATTACTACTTTTTTCTCACATTTTTCTAGTCACTGTATCCTTCAGAGGATCATACCCGTCTGCTATTAAAGTCTAGTTTTCTTCAGTTTCATCTTTGAGCCTCCTATAGTCCATAATACAAGTAAAAACGTCCAAAAGAATAGCTTCTCTTCATATCAAATAATGGTGCCAAGAGCTATATATTTTCTTATATTAAAAACCTGAATTTGCAGTTGATTATTATGTAAAGTTATATGTGAGTGTGATAAACCTTAGAAAAAGAAAAAATCATGTATGTCCATACCTTGAGCCTCCTTAGGCTAATCAATGTCCTCTTCAATAAAGAAGGGGCTGGGGAATATTGGAGGACATTTATATTCTAGCAACATTAGGAGCATGAAAAATAAAAGATCAATTTAAGAAATGATCAAATCTAAATTTGAACAGATTATTTCTCTTGCTATGTGCCTTAGAAGGAATAGGAAGATTTCTGAAATACTAAAGACTGAACTATTTTATATTTTATATTTCTGAACTATTTTATACATATTCCTTGTTTATTTTTCAGGGAACTGAATCTAGATTATAAAACATCTGGAGAACACAAAAGTTTATAAAACACAATTGTGTTCGCTTTTTGCTTTTATGAAATATATTTACTGCAGGTTTTTTATATCATTGAAATAATTCACTTTAAAATGCATTCACTTGACTTTACTTAATTATGTAACTTACTTCTGATTTTTATGTTATCCAGAAAAACTTCAGCTATCTCTATCTAATATTCTCCATGTCAGCTATTCAAACATTAATGGTAACTTTATCAGATTTAAATTTAAACTGAAGTCAAAATCTGACTTCCAAAACCTTCACAAACAATAGCTAATCCAAGTGACCATCAGCCCTCCCAGGAATGCTGCCATCTGGTCTCTTTGCTTCTTCTGTTCCTCTCCCCTCTTCTCATCTAGAGTTCACAGAGGGGGCTATTTTAGTGTAGAACAATGGCTGCCTCATGTTCAAATTAAAATAGAAATTCCTGATTTTAAATAAACAGATTCTAAATAATCAGATAATGCCTACAATTTTCATTTCACTTTATGCCATTTCTCATTTGATTGTGTTGGATTGGATTTGAATTCAAGTGCAGAAAGCTGTGTTCATCACACAAAAGTCAGTTCATGCAAGGACTTTCTCTCATATTTTACATTTTACATATGTATACATATTTCCTATTGTTCATTTATTTATTTCCATTCTACTGTCTCCCCAGAAAAATCACCATAAAGTTTTTTTTAACTATATCATTGAATTTTTAAATATTCTTGTAAAATTGATACACGATGTGTCATATGTGTCTCTGTATCTTATATAACTATTTAGTAATGTTTTATAGAATTGTTTCTTTTTCCTTTTTCTTGCTGTTGTTATTCAGCACTGTGTTTTTAATAGCTACCCATACTGCTCTGTATATGACTGGTCTGTGGTTTCTAACTAACTTCCACAGAATGTTATATTGTATGAAAATATCACATTTCACTCATTCATTCCTCCTTGGTTTACTCATTTGTTCAGCAAGCATACTGAATGCTGCATTGCATTCTGTCCTGCACCAGGCATGCAACCCATAACAGTGTGTCTGCTGAGACAGAGAGTACAGACACACTTGTGTTGCCAGACTGTTCTTTCTGGTGGCCACATCATACTAGACTCCCACCAGCAGTGCAGAGGGATCCTTTGGTCACCAACATTCCTAACACTTCCAGGTATCCAATATCTGTATGTTATTTCCTAAGAAATCAGTGAAAAATTGTTTGGACATTTCTTCATGATAAAATGCCCAAAGAGGAAAAGTTATGAAACTTAAAATGTAAGCAAATTTTTCCATAACAATCTATATTCAACAAAGTACAAATAGATATTCTTCAGCAATACACATATCACTCTAATAAAATTTAACCTTTTCAAGCCGATGAGGCCTCACTTGTCAATCTTATCTCTTATGGCATGGGCTTTTGGAGTTTTGATCAGGAATTGGTTGCCTGTTCTGATTTGGGTAAGAGTGTCTCCTGCATTTTCTCAGACTCTTAAAGTTTGAGGTTTTGCATTTAGATCTTTGATCCATTTGGAGTTGATTTTTGTGTATGATGATAGGCTGAGGTCCTGTTTCATTCTTCTGCATGTGATTAATCAGTTTTCCCAGTACCATTTACTGAATGGGTTCTCTTCTCCCCAGTGGTTGCTGGTGGAGGTTTTGTCATAGATGAGTTGGTTGAGATATTGAGGTTTTGCTTCCAGAATCTCTATCCAGTTCAGTTGATCTATATGACTGTTCCTGTACCAATACCAAGTTGTTTTGATTATTGTAGCCTTATAATAAATTTTAAAGTCTGGAAGTGTGATACCTCCTACTTTGTTTCTTTTGCTAAGGATTGTTTTGGCTATTGGTGGTCATTTATGTTTCCATATGAATTTCTCTTTTGCTGTTTCCAGGTCTGAGAAGAGTGATGTTGGTAATTTAATGGGTTGCCATGAATCTATAGTTTGCCTTTGGCAGGATGGACATCTTAACAATGTTGATTCTTCCAACCCATGAGCATGGAATATTTTTCCATTTGTTTGTGTCATCTTTGATTTCTTTGAGCAGTGCTTTGTAGTTTTCATTGTGAAGAACTTTCACTTCTCTGGTTAGGAAGATGCCAAGGTATTTCATTTTTTGTGTGGCTATTGTGAATGGAACTTTGTTTTTTATTTGGTTCTCTACCTGTTTGTTGTTGGTGTATAAGAATACAACTATTTTGCACATTTATTTTATACCCTGATACTTTGCCAATGTCCTTTATCAGTGCTTCTGCAAAGCAAAATAAACCATCAAGAGAGCGGGAGACAGCCCAGAGAATGGGAAAAATTTTTGCCAACTGTATATCTGAACAAAGGCCTAATATCCAGGATCTACAAGGGATTCAAACGTGCTGAAAGGAAAAAGGCAAACAGCCCCATCAAAAAGTGGATAAATGACATGAATACACTACTCTCAAAAGAAAACATAGGAGCAGACAAGAGACACGTGAAAACATACTCAGTCTCACAAATCAACAAAAAATGCAAATCAAAACCACATTGAGATACCACCTAACTTCAGCAAGAATGGCCATAATTAATAAAGCAAAAAACAAAAGATACTGATGAGGATGAGGAGAAAAGGGAACGCTTCTATACTGTTGGTGAGAATGCAAGCTAGTTCAACCTCTATGGAAAACAATATGGTGATTCCTAAAAGAACTAGAAATTGGCCTTCCATACAATCCAGCAATCCCCCTTCTGGGAATATATGCAGAGGAACTTAAATGACTCTACAAAGAAAGATACCTGCACATGTATGTTTATTGCAGCACTATTTGCAATAGCACAAACATGGAACCAACCGTGCTGCCCATCAAAACTGGACTGGATTTTTTTTAATGTGGTATATATACATGATGGAATATTATGCAGCCATAAAGAAGAACAAAATTATGAACTTTGCAGCAACTTGGATGGATTTGGATTCCATAATACTCAGTGATTTATCACAGAAACAAAGAACTGAGTACCACATGTTCTCACTCGCAAGTGGACCCTGAACATTTACCAATAATACTATAAGAAAGATTGGCAGTAGCGGGACACTGCCAGGGGAAGTGAGGGGCACAGAACATCAATAAGGGGACCTGATCTCAAACCAGGCAAAGTGGGGACCAAAGGGAGGCCCATAATTTAGCAGTATGATGACCACTTATATATCTAATCCTGAATTGTATCTCATATCTTTATTTAAAAAATGAAAAAAATAAAATAAATAAGAATGTAACCTATACTAAGCCACAAAATAAATCTCAATAAGTCTACCTTATAGAATATCCACCTTACAGAAACTATGAGTTCTAAACAGGAAGTAGTAATTTAGAAACCATTGAAATAAAAAGAATATCTTTTTGTTTTCCATAAATCTAGGAACTAAATAATTAATATTTTCAAAATGACAAATTATAAGAAAAAATTTGAAATATTTAAAAATAAACAACAGTGTCATACAGCACAATTTGTGAGAATTCTAAATTGAATTTTAATGCAATTATCAAGAGCAAAACCTATTCAAAATAAATGAAGCAAGATCATTTTTATGTGAGAGCTTAGAAAAAAAGCAAGAAAGCAAATGCACAGAAATAAAGAAATTAGAAAATTATAAAAATAAAAGCAAGAGCTTATGAAACAGAAAACAAAAATAGAGATCATTAACATTAAAATCCAGTCACTTAAAAAAATTATTAAAAATGGACAGGCCGGGCCCGGTGGCTCAGCCTGTAATCCCAGCACTTTGGGAGGCCGAGGCGAGTGCATTGCCTGAGCCCGCAGTTTCAAGACCCACCAAGGCAACTTGGCGAGACCTCGTGTCCACAATAAATCAAAAAAAATTAGCCAGGCATGGTAGCGAGCGCCTGAGCTTCTGGCTACTTGGAAGGCTGAGGCGGAAGGATCGCCAGAGCCCAGCAGGTCAAGGCTGTGGTGGCCGGGAGCGTGACACTGCACTCCAGTCTGGGCAACAGGGTTATACTACAACTAAAAAAATTAAAAAAAAAAAAAAAAGGACAAACATCTGGTAAAATTAAGCTACAAAAATTAGAGAGAAAATGAAATAAAGTACAATAAAAAATATAATTACTTTTAATAGTTATTCAGTACTAAAATATAAATAACATGAAATAATTTGAAAACAGATTGACTACATACAATTCTGGAATTACATAAAGCATAAATACTGACTTTAGCAAAAGTAGAAAATTTGAATAGAATAGTAGCTTTAAATTTAAATGCTAAACAAGGAAATTCCTTCACCCATTCCACCAAAAAAAATATATCTAACTCATTAGTTTCCAGTCACACTAACCTTCTTTCAAGTTTTCAAATGTACCAAACTCTTTCTGCCTCAGCAGAAAGAGTTGATACTTGACACTTGCTGTTGTTCCTAGCAGATATACCATATTTCCTGCCCTTTTTACCTGATCTACCTCTATTCTTCTCCAAATGTCACTTCACATGTTAATTTCTAAGGGAAGCTTTTCTCATTCCCCAGAATATTCCTTTCCCCATGGAGTCCTCCAGAGCACCCATTCTTCTTTTTATCGTGTATTATAATTTATTATTAAGCATTTATTTGATTACATTGTCTCTGATAATTTTATGTTCTTAATTGCTGGAATGATTTTTCTAACTTAATTTCTGGTATCCATACGGCACCTGGCATAGACTATATCACCAATAAAGAGATATTAGATGAATAAATTCATTCTGGTAAAAACAATGTATCCATCCAGGATGCTGTGCCGTCTACCTATTTATTCTTTTTTTCTATGCAAATTTAATGAGCATGCATAGCCATTCAGACTAGCAAGTCATTGATTAAAATACTAAATGATATTCTGTGGCCTCAAAACATTCTGCATATTGGATGGATGTCCACTAAACAATAAAAATAATTGGCAACTTGTTCTCACCTGTGCTGAAAGGAATGTAAATGTACATATACAAATTCACTTTGTATCACTCATTTCCTTGCCTTGAAGATTTGTATATTGCTGGTCTAATAAAGTTTTCTCCAATATTTATTCTTTATAAGTTCTTTGCAAATGAAATGATTACCAGCTGTTTTACCCCTAGAATGTCAGACAATTTAATATTAGAGTAATCAGTATATAACTTCTAAACTCATTTTAAAGCAATCCTAATATATATAAATGTTCACATTTTTATCTTTAATTTTCAGGCCATTTTCAAGTCTTCAGTGCGTTGACAGAAATCGTAACTAATGGCTCTGCAGTAATATCAGCTAATTCTTAAATGCTTTCAATATATGTCATCGAACTGATTTTAAAAGTACATTTTAAAAGTAATCTGTAAACATTTTTCTTCCTTTTGCTTGCTGGCACAAGTAATGGGCTCTAATTATATGATCGTATTTGTAAATAAAATTTGATATCCACTCAACTAAATAAATACATCTATGAGATTCCATGTGGCAGTGTTGGGAAAATATATCTAAAAACAAAACCTGCTGCCACGTCACAAAACTTCTCCATAAAAGTAGAAAAAAAATAAAAGTTTTATTGAGTAAGCTTTAAAGAAGAATATAATTACATCATTGACAAAAGATTAAAGAGATTGTCAGGACATAAAAGAAATCTTACTGTTTATATAGCCCAGCAAACAGTCTACAATACAAGTTCTCAGGATAAACAGTAACTAGTCCTCAAGTACGTTGACTCAATAGCCCTATTTGTCACATAAAATTCAACCTAAATTTGCTTTGCAATTGTGGTAATCTCCTGTGTTTTCTAGTTTTCTTTCAATGAAAAACATTAATTTCTTACATCTTTATGAGCCGAAGTAGCTGAAGTTAGGTTCCTGTCATTCCAGGAAACTGAGAGATAGAGTCTCTATCTTCCTCAATGATTCGTTTCAACCAGATGACTTCCAGGCCCATGAAAAAACATATCTCAGCTTCTAATTTAGTCTTTTTTGAAGATTTATATTTATTCAAAGAGGCAGGGAAAAGTACTCATGTTTTCTTAAGTAAATTCTTCAAGGAAGAAAGGTGAGGGAAGTCTCTAACAGAAAGAATTAAGATTTTAAATCTGTATTTGCCCTTACAGCATTCTCAGTTACAATAAATTATAATATATTAATATTTGTTTGTTGTAAGTAATAATTTTCTTTTGTTGACTTGAAAAAATGACTTCAAAGGTAGAACTAACAGGGTCAGATACTGAAGAGAGAAGCTGAATGGAGAATGGGACAACTGTCTTGTAGTTAAAGGGCTCTTACACAGAAGAGAAGTTAGACTTACCATGTGCAAAATCAGGGAGAGGAACTAAGATTAAGTAACTACAATGTATAAGAAACCTGAGGGAGACAGGTTTCATCATGATAAAGGGAAAGAACTATCCATTGGGCTGAACTGTGCAACAACATATTCTGTTCAGTGTTTACAAGTTTCTCAAGTGTTGGCAGAATCTTTGCTCAGTGAGGGAAGGATTGAAGTTATTCAGCATTAGTTGCATAATTAAATCATAGCATGATGATATTCAAGGCTTTTCCTAATACTGAGATTTTATAACATATTTGCAAATTCTTTAGAAAAATACGTGCCCGTATTTCTAAATGTGTAGTCAGAAAAAAAGTTGATACAATAAAGTAACCTAACAGTTTTTGGATTTCAGTTTGAAACCACTCAGCCTGAGCGACTTTTGTATGGAAAGGTTACTTTTTTTCACAAGATGAGTCAGGTTAACTGCTTTAAAGGCCAGGGTGCAGAAAATGCTTTATTTAAAGCTTATTTTATTTAGCAGGTTGTGCAGACTCCTTCTAGAATTCAGGAAACCGTTTAGACCTAGGAAAATGCTATAATGGGTACATAGAGAGATGGGAAATAGAGCAATGGCAGAGAGGACTATTTGCACAGAGATGAAAGAGGAGCAGGAGAGGGGATAAAGTTTGCGTTCAATATGCCATGAAAGTCATGTAAGAGAATAACAGTCCTGAAAGAAACAGAATGAGCAGGGAAGGTGAAAAGCACCTTCAAAAGAAAAAAAGGGAGGCTTCTAAATACTCCAAAAGAAGTCGCAATCAAAAAGGTTACTTCAGGGCCAGTGCAAATCGAAGCAGGGAGAATCTTGATCAAAGGCTATTTGAATAGCTGAGAAACTGAGTGAAAGGTTAAAAGAATTTGGTGCTTTGTTTGGAACGTGCCCAAATAACTGAACTATGATTTGTCAGAGGCTTCAGTTAATTATCCAGAAGGCAAGATGGTTAATTGTAATATTTGGCTAACAGATTTCACTTTTGTATTTTTCTGGTTATTAAAGTATTCGTGTTCACTTTTTAAAATCATTTAAAAGTGCATCAAAGTTTTAAAAAATAAAGTTTCTTGCACTTTCTGTATTCAATATCACTGCTAAAATTCTGTATTCTGAACTTTCATCCAGGATTTTTCCTTCTATTTTCAAAACACTATATTTTAATAGCCTTTTCATAGGCCCAACATAGCTTTAAATCCCTGTTCTAGCATTTAATGGCTGCTTTATAAACTATATAGCCTCTTTCAGTTATCTTTTTCAATTTGTAAAAATGGGAAAAATTGTATTTTTCAGATATGTTAGAAGGAAAAAATGAAAAGGACTTGTGGAAGTGCTTAGCACAAAGCTTGGTGCCTATTAAGCATTCCATAACCAATAGTCTGTAATATAATTACACTACAGTGACTGCATATTTGTCAAAACCTTACTTGAAAATCTATTTTTCAGTCATTGTTGTATACATTGCAGTCCAAATTGTGGGAGCATATTTCCCTATAATTCATAATAACAACGCCTGGGTTTAGAACATCTTGCAGAATTCGGACAATATCTATACACCATTTCTTTCTCATTTTTATTCTCATATTTTTTAGATTTAGTGCTTTTGTAAACAGGTCTTCAGTGTTTGTATTGTATATCTCTAGAACATTTTTCATGAAGAATTAAACAATTGGCCATAAAAAGTATGTTTTTAAGTGTTATAGAGCTACAGAGGAAAGCAGTAAGAATATGCCTACTATGTGCTAAATACGTAAAAACATTTTCTTATTTCTTTCTCACTAATGAATTTACTTTCTACAGATTAGAAAACTGGAGGTCATTAGAAAACTGATTGCATTATACACTCTGTTGCCTCTCAGTTGAAACTGAAAAGATTAGTTGCCTGTTAAAATTTGTTTTAAAATAATTTGCGGAAATGAGAATTATAAATCACTTTTTACAAGAAATTCAAAGGATCATTTCCAAAATACACCTAAAATTTTGCACAGCAAATTCTTAGAAGCAAATTTCCACATTATTTAGAATAACAATAAAAACATTAAAATGTCCTCCAAGACTGCTTTTCTTAGCATCTTTCTCATTTGGTGAAGAGCATCATCATCCTTCCAATGACTGAGACCAAAAACCATGGAAGGCATCCTCAATTCCAATATACCTGCAAGTTATACCAGCTCTACCTACAAAATACATTCCAAATCCTACCATTTATCTCCACCCCTAGAGCTGCCTGACTCTCTGAAGGTCCCATTATGTCTCACATGCCATCCTTTTCCAAATATTGTCATTGATTCTTCACTGCCTCAGTCTACTCTTAACACAGCAAATAGAAAAATCGTTTTTAAGTGAAAGCCAGGTTGTCGCTCTTTTTTAAAACTTTAAAACAGTTTCCCACTTTCATTAATGTAAAAAGCAAATCTTTATATAATGAAGTACAAGGCCCTGTGCGTGTCTCCAACAGTACACGCTCTTACAACTGCCTCTTTGAAATCAGCACCCATCACTTTTCTTTTTCTTTTTTTTTTGTGGGGGGTAGTGAAGAAAGAGGTTTATTTCTGAATTCAGAACTCAGAGAGTCAAAACTTAGCTCCTCACTTAAGTCTCCGCGGCTTCTTGGATTTTACAGTTCGTATTTATAAGCACAAGAGTTAAGTTTGCTATAAAGGGACATCAAGCTATGACATTTCAGAATGTTCCTGTAGTGTCTGTTTCCATTAATTGGACATTCGTTGTTTATACATTTCTGCACCACCCCGAGCTTTATGCCTTTGTTATCAAAGACAAAGGAATGCTTTCCAGAATTTGGTAACATTTTTTGTTTGTTTTCTCACTTATAAGCAGACTCTGA
>CAUYQG010063101.1:0-40838 GCA_963574415.1 Tarsius wallacei
TCTGTTCATTTTGAGTCTTCCCTTCGTGTTACCTTGGGACTTGATAAGGTAACAGAGCTTGTCAAGAGCTACAGATTTCACTGTGGTTAATTAATTTGTGGATGATCTAGTGTTGCTGACTGTAGAATAAACAATAGAGGGTAGAAAATTGTCAGACAGGCTGACAAATTGTAATTCTGCAATGGTTTCATCATACCATACTCAAAAGGACATTGAAAAATTATTTACTTATTATTTTATCTGGGGCATAGTATTTCATTTCTTTAGTCCTTGTGGTGCAAATAGTGGACTGCCCCAGCAGAAGAGCATTTGTTAGGCACATAGGAACTCATAAACGCATGCCAATGTCTTCCTAGAACATCCCTGTTATCACTCCTTCCATTGCTGAAAAATAGATCAAGGCTCCTATAATTTATTTGACTGAATACGAATCACCACACTTATATCCAAGGTAGTACAAAATATTTACCCAAAGCTACCCAAGCGTCAATATTGCCCAATCTCTTCCCATAAAAATCCTTTCCGCCAGTCTTCTGGCATCTATTATGACTAATTCCTAATCTGGCATCTATAAACATGCTGTTTTTCCCACCCTGAAATGCCCTCCTCCTCTCTCTTTTCATACAAAATCCTATCTACCCCACATGCTTCAAGGTCTGGCGTAAATGCTACCTGCTTCTTTAAACTTTAATTGCCCAAGAGGACAAGAAAGAGGAAAAAAGTCACCAATGTAACCAGAAGGATATTTTTTGCAGCATCAAGTCAGATAACAAACAGGGAAAGGCTGAATACTAGCAAGGCTGAATACCATCAAGATGTCACTGATATGATATCACAGGTTTACATTTCTATACATGAAGTTTAGAATATAATATTATAAGAAAAAAAAGTCTACATAATAGTGTAAATATATGATCTTATTGTCATAAAAATATGTGTGCAAGCAATCTGGATGAATAAACAAAATGTTATCTCTAGAGAAAGTTAACTTTTTCTTTCTGTTTTTTATTGTATTCTCATTATGTAATGTATTCCTTTAGAAAAAAGAGCATCCCTTGTTTAAAAGAGAAAGTGGTAAAAGAAAAATTGTGTCTTAAGAGTTAATTGTGCATCTCACTTTAAAAACTTGAACAAAACCCAAGGGACAGAAATGACAGTTCACTTCCGTTCTGAATCAAAACAAAATGGCTACGTTTCTGCCTATGTTAATTTTTAAATTCACAGGACCACTACATGAAAATGCACCAGATAATAAACTGCAACTGAGCCCATTCTCACTGACAAGAATGTGTTTCCCACATAAGCCAATTAAAGACACAAATATACCAGCTCCAAGGTGTTAATAGCTAAAATTAGCAGCTCCAGATTTTGTTTCAAAATCAAGTTTAAATGGTTGGGTTTGCTTAGTTATTCTTAAGAAAAAAATAAGAGCAAAAAGGAAACGTGATAGAAACTACTCGAAAGAAGAGTCCAAACCCCTGTTGTTTATAGTTATACCTTGCAGAGTATCTGGCACATAATAGGTGTTTAATAATTACTTGTAGAATAAATAAACAAATTTACCTCATGCTTTAGAATTTTAATTAGTAAAACGAAGATGTATATGGGAAAGATATGATATACAATACACAGTAATTTTTTAAAAAGTTTTAAAAACTACAATCATGAAGTATAGCAGACTAACTGAAAAAAAAGTTGAAAGAATTTGCCAAGATCACATCATTAGTGAATTAAAAATCCTTTTAAAAACTTGCTATTTAAAGGATATTTTAGTTGCCCCCTGCTGTTTGTTCTGTAAACATAGACTTTTGTGTAAATAACACCAATATCATTGTTAATAAGAGAGCAACACTGTACTTAGAATATCAGATGAATAAGAAGCCCTGTTCCTTATTGTTCTTCTAATTTCTAATACCAACAATCCAAAAAAAGATAAAAAATTCAAAGGGTCAAACAACTCTAGGTAATCATATGTTTATGTAGTGAATTAACAACAGCCCTAATGAAGAACGTGACTTGTTATTAGAGAGAACATTTATTGTGTTTTTTTCCTTTAAAACTACAAAAATAATAACATGAATTATTTAGTGTAAAGGAATAAAAACTTTTTATATATCCTTTGCAAATAGAGTGAATTAGTAATTTGAAGATCTTATATTCAATTTTTCATTAAGTTAGTTGTAGTACTTCATTTTGGACCTTGAAAACTTAAAGTACTAGATAACTCTGTTGAGTTACTGACAATCAGTTTACAATCTAATTCAAATCTATTAGCAGTAAATTTAGTGTTATGTTTGTTTCTAAAGGAGAGATACTTAGTGATCTGTACATCACAGTGTAAAAAAAAAATACAACCCAATTTTCACAAAGAAAGCACTATGAAATAACTTTCAGAAGGCTATATATATTACTTAATAATACCACCCAGAAAGAGGAGTGGATTATCTCTTAACCAGCATCTCTCTCTTGTCCCCATTTTCTCTGTACACTATACTTGGGGCACTGTATCCCCATTCTCCCTGTGTATCATACTTGAGGCACTGTGATCAGACTAGTTATTCCTGAGTGTGAAGAAAGGCATTGCTTTACTCCTAGCAATGTTTGTTTTTTAAAGAGATGGAGTCTTCCTGTGTTGTCCAGACTGGAATACAGCATCTATTAACATCCTCAAACTCCTGTGCTTAAGTGATCATCCTGCCTCAGCTTCCTAAGTAGCTGGGACTACAGCTGCATGCCAGCATACGTGGCTAAGTGTTTGTTTTTTTTTTAAATCAACCAGTAGCCATTTCTTAATTAGCTTTAAGAATATTATTATAAAAATAATACATTCTCATGATACAAATTCCCAACATTACTGATGGGTACAAAATGAAAAGCAAGGCTCACATCTAATTCTCAGAGCAAAATACTGATAACAATATACTATAGACATTTTTCTATTAATACATAGTCTTGTCTCATTTTTAACAATGCTGAATAACATGTTATTGTATAAGTATACCAACATTTGCTAAACAAGTTTCTTATTGGTGCATAAATACGGATTCTTTCCTGTTTTTAAAAATCGTTATTACTAACTGCCATATCTGATATTTTATATTTCTAATATTTCTTTAATATAAATTCTTAGAAGAGAAACTGCTGAGTAAAAACGGTACATAAAAATTAATTTTTGATAGTTAATGCCAAACATTCTGTAGAAGTGTGCCAACCAATGACCAATTTCACCAATATTGTAGGAAAGTTCCAGTTTCCTCTCCCCATCAATTTGTTTTAAATCTCATGGGCAAAAGACTAGACCTCATTTTTTAAAGTCCAATGAGTAAATTCTTATTTCTTTAACTAGGAGTGAGAGTGAGAATATTTTCATATACTCAGGGTCATTGGTGTTTCTTTTTGTGTGATCTGTCTCTTATGTATTCAGTGGTTCCCACAGAAGGCATAACCTCAAAAGCTAGGTAAGGTTATATGCAATTATACTGCCATTGCTCCTGTGCTATTCTGGAAGCATATTAACATTCAGGTCAGAGTAGTGGATTATGACAGGGATAACCTTGCATCTACTCTCATTCAATGTTTTGTTAAAAATACCCAAATATTGGTCCTTTAATATTAGCAATAGATTCTAGTGATACACGTAAGTGACCAAAATCTTCCTTCTAGACTAGTTTAAAAAATAAACTATATTGCTTAGGGCAGTATCTTAAAAAATAGACTTAAATAATGTTACATTTTTAAATAAGTCGTCTACTCAAGACTGCAAAGATTTTTTTCAAATACCACTTCCATTTAATACTTTAAAATGTACAATAGTTTTATGCAGAAGTATAAATTAAATCTAATTAGTTAACTTTAAAAATTCACAAATTCAATCTTTATAATTAGGCTAAGTTAAATTTGGAAAATTTATATTCAAAACCAATATCTAGTCTAAAAAATATTTCAAAAACAATGGTTGCCTCTAAGGCAAAATAATAAGAGACAGAAAAATTTCTCAAGCAAATACGTTAAATATTAAAATAATAGTTCAATTATAGGGTAGAACCGGACAACAGCAGAAGGGTATTTGTGAAATTGAAGATTTTTAAAGATATAAAATAGACTTCCTAAAGTATTTCATAAAAACTAATCAACCCACACATTAATGTACAACTGCAATTGAAATACTAGTGGAACAAATTCTCAACTCCAGGTTTTCAAAATGACCTATAAATATATGATCCTACCCATAGATAAAACAAAAGCGTCTTACCTCTGTGGCGAGGCTCTGGCTTGCACCATTGTCAAGAAGAAACTTGACAACTTCCAGGTGGTTTTCTTGGGCTGCCATATACAATGGCGTGAAACCATTCTGCAAAATAAGAAATAAAGTGTTTGCAGCTTTCTAGAATTGACCTATTTTTCCATGATGCTGATCAAATATGCCCTAAGAAATGTTCATATAATGGTTTTAATAATACTTTAGTGTAGATAGTCATACTTATTAGACAGCCTAATCACCATAGCTTAAGCAAAATTTATAATTTGGATAATTCACAATTATACTTCGTAATTTGAGTGTAGATTGTAATTAATAGTTCATAGTTAACAGTATAATTATAATTCCAAGCAATTTACCCACTTTAGAAAAATAAGTCCATTCACTTAGTCACCAACCAGTTATTGAGAGTCCACTATGAGTGAAGAATTTTACTAGATCCTATAAGGATATAAAGAAAAACACATTTGGTCATTGTAGCTCCCAAGCATCAATAAACTATTTTAAATAGAGAAGTGATATTTTCACATAAAAGAGAACATCTAAAATAGTTCCAACTTGGAAAGGAATTTATATTGATCTCAAATAATTTTTAAACTTGCCACAGATGGGGTCACTTATAGCAAAGAAAGGAACACCAATTTGCAAAATGGTATGATTCAGTAGTCTGGTTTGTTTTCTGTTTGTTTCTCTTGCATTTTTTGCAAAGGCAAAGTATTTTCATGTTCAGAATACATATATTTATATATACATATACATATTACATATACATAAATATACATATTTAGTATGTTTGTGTGTGTATGATTGTCTGAAATGTGCCTGAACTGCCAAAAATAACTTGGATCCAAGCAAATTACTGGGCATATTACATCTTAAATTTCTTATTAAAAAATGTTGCATGTGTGTTTGTTCTCTAGAAAAATGTATTTTACATCTATGAAATACTATATTATTTAAAAATCTTATTGCAAGGTATGAGCATCAAAATATTTTTCAAACTATAATAAATTCTTTTTAAATACATTTTGCAGAATGCAGTTCTGTTTAACTGAATTTTCTAGAAACTCTGTAGTATACATCATGCAATAGCAAAGAAAAAAGCAGATATATTCTAAACTGTTTCCAAATTGTATGCAAACTTTTGTTATTCAAAAGGTTTAGGTTCATTATTATAAATATCAACTACTTTATGATTACCTCACTTATTCATAATTTTAGTCTCTGGTGACCTCACTTTTTTGGCTTATAACTGAGAGAAAATAAGTTAAAAAGATCCCTGAGTAGATAAAAGTGATGCCACATAACAAATCTACCATAGCTATACACTCGTTAAGGAGTACCTCTCTTCTGCCTAGTCTATCATGCACACAGTTGTAACAAGTTAGGTTACCTGGTTGCCAAGCTCAAGATTAGAAACACAAACTTGGAGGCACTGGAAATGTGATGTCCCTTTCAAGTTTCTTCCTTTTAAGTTGTCTATCCAATAGTATCTCTGGAGCTCATTATTACTGCATTATATCATGAAAGCTTCTATCATGAAAGCTTCTACCAACATTTAAACATGAAGCATGGAATAATTGTAACATGGTGTGTGCACGTGAACGTGTATGTGTGTGTGTGTGTATGTGTGTGGGTGTGCGTGTGTCCATGCACCTTTGGCCTTTGTGTTTTCATTTTTGTCACTCTTCTAAGAACTATGGGAAACTGAAAAGGAGTTTGAATTATGTTCATCATATACCTGACCATTCTCTCATTTTCTTACTTGATCAAAATGAAAGATCATTAAATTCTTGGTTAATTTAAATATTCTTTAAGCAACAAAACAATAATTTAAAAAAATAAGAAATAAAGAAAAAAAGTCAAAAACAGTGAGGATTTTTCTCACAGCTAAATGAACTACCCATAAAAACCAAACTAGGCAATGTACAGTCTACAAAAATAAAAAATTAGGCAAGCATAGTTCAGCTGCCTGCAGTCCTGGTTATTCAGGAGGCTGAGGCAGAAGGACTGCTTGAGTCCAGGAATTTTAGGTTACGGTGAGCTAAGATTATATATACCATTGCACTCCAGCCTGCGCAACAGAGCAAGATTCTGTGACTGACAAAAAGAAAAAAAAATTAACTACTGAGCCTCTGTCTTCGCTGATCAAATGCTCTCTTTAAAAGTTGAAATTTCCAGAGGGTAGGTTAAGATTTCAGAGTAAAGTTTATAAGGAAAAATTTCAAAATGGATGCTTTTCTCTCACACATAAATATCAAGCAAATTAAGTTATGCCAGTTGGTTCTCAGCTTCCGGGTAGAGCTCTGCTGTGGACCAAGATTGCCTAAGAAACACTGGTCTCATCCACACATCTGCCTCTAGCCTATGAAGGTTCACTGTTCTCAAAGTTTCCTTCCAGAACCAAGTTCTTCAAGATCCATGAAGAAAGCCCAAAGTCAGGCACTGAATTTTAAGGCAATGCTTTCTTATAGACCTGGAACTTCTTGAGAATTATTCTTAAGAAGCACAATTTTAAATCACTACACATGCCTTTTTTTTTAAAATAATGGCAGTAACTGAGTCAATGTGTAGAATTCGGATCACTTAGAAATACTATGTAGACAAGAGTCATAGCAAGATGCAACCCTGTAGTTGTTTCCACAGTAGCTTTTCTTGTTTATGTTTTTGTTTGTTTGTTTTTGCCATCCTAAGGTTATTACCTGAAAGTCGGTCATTGTCTGAGTAGTTCTAGTCTGGTTCATTGTTTGCTATTTTAATTATGTTTACTGATATGCAACTTGCATATCATAGAACTCAATCTTTTAAAGTGTACAAATCAGTGGTTTTTAGTATTTTCACAAATCGGGCAATCATTCCTACCATCTAATTCTGGAATATTCTCATCACCCCTAAAAGAAACTCCATACTCATTAATAGTCACTCCCCATTTTCCCCTTGCAAATGGTGATCTAATTTCTGTCTTCATGGCTTTGCCTATTCTGAATACTCATATAAATGAAACTATATAATATGTGGTCTTATGCTATTTCAGCTGTCCATATAGATCAAATGTTTTCGGTGGGGGCTTCATGATGGAAATTTCAGCTTTATAGTGGGCATTTAGGGTGTGTTGGTGTTCATTTAATTTTGCTTTAATTTTGGTCAACCAGCATCCACAACTGTTTTCCGTTCAACTGACAATGTCATCCTATTTTCTTTTGGAGAACTATCTCTTCCCCGTTATGGGGGTAGGATTTGTTCTGGTTGGACTTTGAGACAAATCAGTCTGCCCCTTGTTAACTACGGAGCAGGCACATATGCAGGGTATCCTGCTTGATCTTCAGGTCTACTCTCTATCCTCAACTCTGTTGTCTGTGTATCTCCCCTCCCACAGCCTTGACTGGCCTATGGGAATCACATCAAAGGGCAGTCTCACTCTCTGGCTTCCGGCTAGGTTCTACCAGTCTCCATCCCAACTATCTTGTTTCCAAAGCTTTTTGAAAGCTTCTTTAGCCTTCTATTCTCTGTGTTTCTCATCTAATTTCAACAAATTCCCTCTGTGCTCAAATTAGTTTGTTTCTGTAATCCAAATAACACAAATGGATACAAATTTTACCTATCAAGAAATGATCAATAAGACATGCAAACACATGTATACTATTTAGTTATGATTCCTGGGAGAAAATTAGAAGTGTCCTTTGGAAAGAGTGAATAAAAATGTTACCACAACTCCCTAGCTCAAAGAGGTTGAGGCACCAGTAATTCAATACAGTGTCATTGGACAACTTACAACTGTAATAATTTTGGGTTAAATGGCACCTGAAGTGAGAGAATAGTCAGATTTCAAAAAGATTATTCTTCTCCTTTAAAAAGAAAAAAGCACACCACTGTTTTTATATTAATTTCCTAACTTAGAAAATTTCCAAAACAAAGCTGGTTAAAAAGGAATATACGAGTAGCCAATTTACATTTTTTCCCTGTAGCAACAACAGATTAAATTCTCAAAAGGCAGAGCAGCTTAAGATGGAGTGAGGATGCTATTTGGAGTCTGATTTTATCCAGTGTCTTCAATACCTTCTGCTTCAAATGTTTATAGTGGTGCTATTATAAGCATGCAAATCTACAGGCTTATAATCTTGTAGATAGTACTGTAAGGCGTGCTGCCTAATACCCACCAAAATAAAATAAAATAACAAAAATCCTCCTGTGATTTCATTTAAGGGCTTAACTCATCCATGAAGTTTTCCTATTCATCCTAGTTTCCTGTGGTCAGCCTTTGTACATCACAAAGCAATGTTCTTAATTTAGACGTTAAGGGCATGGTGAAAAATTTGCATTGAATCCTATATGGTCCTAATTTTTGTGACAGTCAGTTAGATGAGAGGCATGATGTAAGGTCACAGGTTGAAGAGGATTCATCTGAACCATACTCATCTGTTTGACATCATCAGGATCTGACTTTCCCACCATAAAGAATACCAAAGTATACAGAAAAACCAAGGAAGCACATAAGGAGACATGGGTTTACCTAAAGGGTCTTGCCTTTGTAAATACCATTATGAAAATCTGTTCACATAGATAGCCAAAGTATTATTTGCAGCAGACTTGACTTCTTCAGAATAAAGACAGAGTCTTTATTACAAAGTATAGTACTTTGAGAGAGATATAGACCAGCTGATACAATGAAGCATCGTACTTTTAAACTAATTTTTTCAAATTGCCCTTTTAATTTTTTACCCCCCCTCCCCAAAAAAAAGAAAAAGAAAAAGACTAGGCAGTTTTAGGTTCTGAGAATAAAGACAGAGAAAGAGAGAAGAGTGAGGTATGTCACTGGACTTAATTTAAGATTTTTCAATAGCAATCATTATTAATCATTGCTGCTATATTTGGTACAAAGTACTAAGAACTTAACAGTAGAATTCTTTATCATCACAATTTAACTAGTCAACCCAATTTCCTTCTCAGGGTAGGACTAAATGATTACTGGAATGTTAAGTAGCATAAGGAAGATTTAACTAACTTATTAACAGAGATCAAGGCGATGATAAAGATTAGTTTAAAATGAAGTCTACAAATTCTTAGTTTATAGAGCCACAGTTTATAAGATCAGAACTTGATATTGTAATGTCATTTTTATTTTTTAAGATAAGGAGAATTTTCATATTCAAGAAGAGTAAGGGGATTCTCTTTACACTATTTCTATTAAAGTTAAAAAGGTTAAAGGTTAAAATTTCATTTAGATAGAGATGCTGTTTTCCTTGAATATCAATATTCCTGTCTGTTTTATATGCTGACGCTTAATGGAGTTTAATGTGATTTTATGCCATCAATGCTTGTTGTTCTTTATAAAAGTACCTACTGGCCAGGCTCGGTGGCTCAGCCTGTATTCCCAGTTCTTTGGGAGGCCGAGGAGAGTGGATTGCTTGAGCCCGTGGGTTCAAGACCAGCCCGGGTAGCTAGGTGGGACCTCGTCTCTACAGAAAATAAAAAGTTAGCCAGGCATGGTAGTGTGTGCCTGTAGTTCTAGCTACTTGGAAGGCTGAGGTGGAAGGATCGCTGGAGCATAGCAGGTTGACGCTGGGGTAGCTGTGAGCGTGCCACTGCACATCAGCCTGGGTGATGGAGTGAGACTCCAACTCAAAAAAAAAAAAACAAACCAAAAAAAGTACCTACTGAAGAGTTGCTACCGGGAATTAGCATAGAAACTCCATCTTGCTGCCTGGTCATCCCACTACTTATTCTATCCACAGAATAGTGCAGTTCAGAAGGCATATGAAGGCAGGTGTCCAGATGGAGGGTGAAATGCTTCACTGTGTAATGTGTGCCTGGGAATTCCAAGCACAACTGCAAGTAACGGGGAATTTCAAATGTTCTTTTCCCTCGCTGCATCATCAGTGTGGAATGTGCATAAACTGAAATTAAAACTGATTAGAAGTTTATTTCGACTGCAGCTTCTCCCAAACCTTGCAAAGCAGATGTAGAACTATGGCTGCTCTAAGCATTAGTCAAGAATGTGAGCGATGTTTGAAAGAAGGATGTTTGTTTTTCCTCCCCTGGGAAAAAAAATGGAAATGAAAATAGATTAAAGAGTTATCCCACTACCTCAGAGCCTAAAACTGCCTAGTCTTTTACTTTTTTAGGGGGAGGGAGTAAAAAATTAAAAGGGCAATTTGAAAAAACTAGTTTAAAAGTACAATGCTTCATTGTATCAGCTGGTCTATATCTCTCTCCAAGTACTATACTTGTTCATTTTCAACACTATATCATTCCTTTCTGGAAAAGCATTATTACTCCAAGTGAATTCTCACAGGGAATCAGAATAATTGGCAGAGATCATGTAACAGAGATCCCACCCCAGGGAATGAGAGATGAATGGAAGCAAATATACAAGAAACCATGCAGTTGGAAGCACCGTGGAATTCCTTTTTTATGATATTGACATTTGATAACATCAGAACTATCATTGCTATGCCTATAGTAAAAAGGGGGGGGGGAAGTCACTGCAATTCTGTGGACCCATAAAACAGTGAAGACTCCTGTTATCCAGAATAATCAGTACTGAAAGAGTCTGATGAAATCACTTAAAATGGAGATCAAAAGGCCACAGTAAATAACTTTTTAGGAGTTTGACCAAGCCTTACTCTTAAAGATAAAGGTAGAGATTAGATTTATATGATTTAACAAAATGTGGGTTCTAACTGCATTCATGTGTGAGTTCTCAAAATGAACAAAGACTAAGTCAAATATAATTTTTGTGGAGAGAAAGTATACTTTTTTTGACAAAATTATATAATATCTTGACATCCTTTGTTTCACTTTTTATTTTTTACAGCGTAGGCAAAAAAAGTCAATCTTTTGCAAAAGGTATTTGAGGACCAAAGATCTCACTTGTCTTTTTTTTTCCCCCCTTCATTTAATCGTTGGATTTTCTTTTGATTTCTTTTTGAGTTGGAGTCTCACTCTGTCGCCCGGACTGGAGTGCAGTGGCACGCTCCCGGCCACCACAGCCTCGACCTGCTGGGCTCTGGCGATCCCTCCACCTCAGCCTTCCAAGTAGCTGGAACTACAGGCACACGCTACCACGCCCGGCTAATTTTTTGATTTATTGTAGAGATGAAGTCTCACCAAGTTGCCCAGGCAGGTCTCAAACCCACGGGCTCAGGCAATCCACTCACCTCAGCCTCCCAAAGCACGGGATTACAGGCTGAGCCATCTTTATTATATGGAACACCTATCAGGGAATCAGCCTGACTCTTGACATGCTGCCTGGCCTCATGACAGCAGATTGCTGTGTACACTTAGTTCAGCTGTGCACACTGAAGTTCTCCAACATCACTCGCCCTGACTGCCCGAACTCCTGTGTCTTTGACAAAACATGCAGTTTTGTTCTGTAATCAATTTGTTCAATATCCAACACCCTGGGGAAGACACTGGCAAATAGAGATGGATGTTGGCATTCAACTGGAAGGAATGTTTGAGTGGGAACCAATTTTAAATGCGGTCACGTCCTTAGTGAACATTTTTGCATTATGATAATGTTTGCTTTCCTAAACAACTTCGTGTCTGTGGGGACTCAAATAATGAATTCTTGGATAATGAGGACCTATATTTTTAAGCAAGTAAAATTAATTCTTCTAGACTCAAAGTCTCTCAGATGATAATA
The DNA here is from genome assembly GCA_963574415.1 of Tarsius wallacei. Lineage (NCBI taxonomy): Eukaryota > Metazoa > Chordata > Mammalia > Primates > Tarsiidae > Tarsius > Tarsius wallacei. Next base: position 11,904 of record CAUYQG010063101.1, read on the forward strand.
TATTGGTTTTCTTAGAATTTCATGCAAGACAATGTGAAATTTACAGGAGGACCTACATGCGTTACAAAGAATCTGGAAATTTTAAAACTTGAGGACTTGTAAAGTTTCTTCTGCCTGTTTTTTTAAAAGTCTGTTTCAGACAGCAACAAAGATAATTTAGTTAGTTAGGAGGAATTCAGCATGTTCTCCTCTTTTTCAAATAAATAAAGCACTGATATATTCTGAAACTCTAAGAGCATTGGCCCATTTAAAGGCATTCCCATTTCCTTTGTAGGTTAATAAATACTGAGATTGGATTTGAACTTGCATTATAAAGCAGTATAAGACTCTGCATTTCAGATATTCCCCTAAACATTTGTATCTATGACTATCAGTCATAGAGTTTCATAGATAGATCACTTTTAAAAATCTCTAACTCTCACACATATGTATTTCAAATGAGAATATATATGAATTTAAATAATCTGCAATACTATAGCTATTTGTATTAACCAATTTGTATTAACTACTTATATAACTATTTGTATTAACTGCAATAATATAACTATTTGTATTAACTCTTAAATATTGTGTTCTTAGAGGATATGTGAACCAAGCAGGCACCTGACTCGAAGAACATTATTTGTAAATTATAACAAAATTTCCTTGCCATAGAGTTGTAAGTTTACCTGAGACTGTGCATTGACATTGGCTCCATTTGTAACCAAGACCTTTACCACCTCTGCTTGTCCAGCCAAAGATGCGATGTGCAATGCTGTGTTTCCTTTCTGCAAAATGAAAAGCAGGGTACATCAACTCACCCACCTTTTGAATCTTCCTATGTTTATAATTTCCCCAAAGAGAACAAAGCTGACAAGTTTCCCATGAGAGTTGTACCCTGATTCTTACTGAGAGTTGAATCCTCATGGAATTTGGCAAGTGGTACAAAAAGCATTAAAGATGAGGTACTGACCTTTGTAGCTGCGTCCACATTGGCTTCTCTCTGCAGCAGTTCAGAAACAACTTCTACATGGCCTTCTTTGGAAGCAAGATGGAGAGCATTCAACCCATTCTGAGTAAAAGCAAAAGGGAAAGCTTTACTCAGCAGGTTGAAAATAGAGCAGTGAACAGTCTCTCAAGAGCTCCTGAGATAATGTCCCACTGACGATCACTTGCATGTGTGCAGTACAGGAACTTGATTTAGGAAGAAAAGTACTTGAAAACTAGGTGGGTTGTTCTGTTTTCATTATTTACTAAATTCTAGGAGTTAGTTATTAAGGGATGTATGCCTACATTTCTGAATGTATCTCTAACAAAGCAGATAATAATTTGATAATGGCAAGTTGGTAAAATTTATCAGAAAGAAACTCACAAAAAGAAGAAAGTTGAATAAAAGATTTAAGGAGTTTAAAGTCTTGATGTTTAAATTTTTAACTAAAAATATTAAATAATAGCAATAATCACAACTCACCTGGTTGCAAATGTTGATGTCAACTCCATTTTTTATGTAGTCAAGGGCCTTTTCAAGGTGTCCAGCTCGAGCTGCTCTTAAGTAACTTGCGTTGGCATCAGACTAAAAGAAAAAAGAAAACCATTTTGGTGAAAAATAAAGGTAATTTGCATGTTTATGGTGATCCAGCTTGCAGTTCAATCTAAAATGAAAGTAACTGAACTATTTTGCTTCAAACATGAAAACACTAATAAAAGCTGTTTAAAAGGCACTATGAAAAGGACAAATTGTTTAAAATTTAGCTTCAAGGGTACAAAGTTCAGCCGGGCTCGGTGGCTCAGCCTGTAATCCTACGCCTTGGGAGACTGAGGTGAATAGATTGCCTGAGCCTGCGGGTTCGAGATCCACCTGGGCAACTTGGCGAGACCTCATCTCTACAATAAATCAAAAAATTAGCTGGGTGTGGTAGCGCGCGCCTGTAGTTCCAGCTACTTGGAAGGCTGAGGCGGAAGGATTGCCGGAGCCCAGGAGGTCGAGTCTGCGGCGGCCGGGAGCGGCCACTGCATTCCAGTCTGGGTGACAGAGTGAGACTCTCAAAAATAAAAAATAAAAAAATAAAAAAAATAAAAATAGCAAGGGTATAAAGTTGCCGTTTGTATGATGTCAGAAGTCATTATGAATTGACAGAAAATATTCTATAATGTAGAGGCACTTGACATCAACATGCAATTTCTAGAAAGTAAAGAGAAAACCTATAACTTTTTGGTAATTACACTATGAGGGTCCCACTATTTTCTTATAACAGGAATGTAACATGTACTTTGTTTGTTCATATCTAACTCTCACAGTCAATTCTTCAATACCTTCAACAATCCATTTTATGTTGTTACAGTAGTTTAAATGGGAATTTGCAGGCATTGGTGATCTGTTGGCTTTTCCTGAAGGACATAACCATGTGTCGGAACATGGAATGTATTTGAAAGGCATTTATAAATGCCTATACAGATTGTGGAGAGTTACTTTCTAGATATCTTCAAGGTAGCTAAGGCCACAGCCTAAAGAAAACTCTATTAGAAGCAGCAGCAGAAACAAATAAATAAACACACATAAAAGTTAAAAACAACGAGCAAGACACATAATTCACTCATTGAAAGCTTGCAGCTCTGAACTACTGCAAAACTCTAACATGTAAAACTGTGCAGTTGAAATCACCTAGTATCGAAATCTTTAATAGAAAGATGATGATGAGAGGGAAGGATGCTGTAAAATTTGAAAGGAGTTTTGCTCAGTGCTGTACAATACGAAAGCAGGTTTTCCTGAAAGAGTAGCCAAAAACATCTCGTCACTGGTTATAAATGCAACCATGCAGGGTATAGTTTAAAAGAGGAAAGTGTCTTCTTTCAGCCATATGGTGAATACCTCCTTCAAAGCCTCTGTTCAAATGCTACCTTGTCTTTGAAGCTGCCCAGCACCCCCCAGGCAGAGCTTAATTGCCCAGTGCTCCTCAAGCATTCATTTCATTGAGCTCTCTTGGCATTTATCACACAGCATTAAAGTTTTTGGTATACCTGCCCTTCTTCCACCCTGAATTATGAGCCCCTTAATCAGGCACCTGGAAAGCAGCCAAGATGCCAATCTTCAAGAGAGGAACACTAATTCATCCACAGAAATGTAATTGAGATAAAGGAAATTCCATCCCTCAGAAGGGTTTTTGGTTCTGGTGTGGGTCAATTCACTAAAAGGTGACTTGCTCAGGACCTCGGAGGAGAGACCACTGCTTCCAGGGTCCTCCCTACTTTTCCCCCTTACAGCAAAAAGCCTCTCTATGAATGACTACTGCTTCCTCTAAATGAGGATTTGAATAGATTCTTTACTGTAAGGGACTGTCCTGTTCATTCTCCACGTTTACCAGCATCCTTGGATTCTACTGGCCAGGCATAGTATCTCTTATTTGTGATAACTAAAAATCTCTCCAAAATTGCCAAATGTTGGGATGTGGGGCAAAGTCTTCCCAATTAATGACCCACTTCTTTAAATAAATAGTAAACCAACTCATTTAAAGATTGTAAGCTTAAGAAGGATTAAATCTTTGGCTTGCCTGAATTGCCATATGTCTTGGCCTAGAACAAGGCGGTGTGACTTTATGTATATTATTCATCTTTCTGTTTCCCCTGCAACTAGAAGGATCTCTGCCATATAGCAGGTGCCTATGAATGTTTTGTGAACGAATGAATCAACAAATAAGTAAATTGTGAGGCAATAACAGTTAATTAAATTATTGACTGGAACAATGCAAGAGATGTTATTAACAACAACAGTAGCTATTGCAGTTGAGAATCTGCTATGATACAAAGATGAATAACAGAGATCATGAGCTAAACCACTGAGTCAGGTGTCTGGGACCACATGTAGATACTATTAAAATAAAATAAAATTTGAATTTGTGCTAAGCATGTAATCATTTAATCAGAGCAGAAGGTTAAGTAAGAAGAATACAGTAAGAGATGAAGGTTCAAATCAGACCAAGGACAAATCAAAATTTCCAGGAACTTAAAGAACAATAAAAATGCAGTCTTTAAAGAGGTTCACTACTTTGAGGTTAGTATTTTGCTTACAAGTTCGGTTAGAACTAAATTAGCTACGCAAGGATGGCTCATTGTACCATAAAATGTCATCCTCTTTGTGCCTGCTCAATGACTTATCAGTGAATTTACCCAGAAGGGCTCTCATGCTGTTCTGGGAACAAATGACATCAGTCTGCCTGGATATTTCAACTGCCAGAGATAACAACTGTGAGTTAAGAATCCCAAACTCTGACACTGAGTACATAAAAACACAACTAAAGCAGTTAAAAAAAAGAGGTGTTATAATGAAGGAAAAAAGTCTTTTGAATTGATTCTAGATCTGAAAAGATTTAATAATTTCATACACAGTCCATTTTCCTCTCAAGTTTCCTCAGAATTTTCCCACCCAGACCTCTAAAAGCAAAAGAAAATATAACGGATATAAAACACATAAAATTCAGTGATTCTTTGCCTATTTGGGGTTTGGAATCTCTTGAGACTGATAAAGGTTATGAATGAATTCTCTTCCTCCAACAATTTCACATTTATGCACATACACGCCAAATCTGCATATGCATACATAGTTTGCACTGCACTTCACGTGGCTCAGGAGTGCTAAGCCTGTTCATGGGTTTGCATTAAGAATCTCTGTTCTAACAGCAAAACATTATATGGTAGATACGTTCATCATATCTATTTCACCCAATGACACTGATATCAAATCATTTTCCAAGGTAGCTCAGTTATCAAACTTTAGGAGGTACCAAAAAGGAATAAAAATTCATTTTCTTCACGTTTCTCATCCCTCTGTTACATAAGACCACGCTCACCCTGTCAAAACAATAACAACTACCCACTTTACATTCCAAAGAAAAACGGGAAAATGAGGGAGGAAAAGAGAGAGAGAAAGCAGGAAGTAGGGAGTGAAGACTGCCCTGAAAAAACTTGCATCTTTGGAAGTAAATTTCAAAGTAAACAGAAATAGAACCACGAAGTTCTTCCTTTTACTCTCAGCCTCTTGCACATCTTGCTTTCTCGCGTATTTGTTTAATGCCAACTATGTGCTGGTCATTGTGCTGATACCTGGCTATACGGTGGCAAACAAAATGGATGTGATAAAAATGATGTGTCTTCATCTCACTGCCTTTTACGCTCTCTTCCAAATCACCTTGCATAAGTGGCAGGGTAAATATTGGATTATTGACTATTTTTCTCACAAATTACTACCAGATATAGCATATAGTACCTATAAATTGTGGTTTATTTCTTTAATGCAAAAAATCTTGGCCAGGCGAGGTGACTCAAACCTGTAATCCCAACACTTTGGGAGGGTGAGGAGAGAGGACTGCCTGAGCCCAGCAGTTCGAGAACAGCCTCGGCAACTTGGCAAAACCCTGTCTCTACAATAAATCAAAAAATTAGCTGGGCATGGTGTCGTGCCTCTATAGTTCCAGTTAATTGGAAGGCTGAAGTGGAAGAATCGTCTGAGCTCAGCAGACTGCCACTGGGGTGGCTGTGAGCATGGCACTGCACTCCAGCCTGGGCGACAGAGTGAGACTCCAACTCAAACAAAAAAGAAAATCTCATAGTATTTTGTATTCGGCTTAGTGTGCTGCATCTCTTAGATATCATTTCATCAAATAATTAGGAATTATTCTTAATGCAGTTACAGCTTCTTTTAAAAACTTGAGCCTGGTATCAAAACACTGTTTCTTTTGATACTGTATCTAAAGACGTACTTAAAAATGGCTGTCAACAAATTACTATTAGGCCTGAAAAGATGCCGGGCTCTTCTAAGTGGAAAGTCTGTCACACAGGAGGCCAATGCCGACGGAGTCAGTCAGCACAAAATGAATTATAAACACATCGATCAGTCATTTTGTTTTCTCGGTGAACAAATTCTGAAGAATTAGGAAAATGAAAGTTTCTTTTGTCATCATTTAATGTCTTGTCTACTTAGTCACTTTACTAGAAAGAAATATGAACCATGCGTGTTTTCAAGGAAATAGCTTCAGAGGTAGGGTCAAGCATTATTATGAGTTAATCTAATAACTCAGCATCTTCACTGGCAATGGAATATTGATATTATTCAGCAGAAAGCAGTGATTGGAAAGAATAAGTACTTCCTGAGTGCCATCCTCTGTAAAAACTTCATACCTCTGACTACGTGCTAGACACTATTGAAAGTGCTTATATTAACTTGTTCGCCATTTAATAGAATACGTATTAATTGTACAAGTCCTTATATTAGTTTAATTAATTTTTATAATAGTTCTAGAAATGTACTGAGCTGAATGGTGTGTCCCCCAAAATTCATGTCCATTTAGAACCTAAGAACATGACCTTACTTGGAAACAGGATCCTTAGAGATACAGTCATTAAGATGACATCACAGTGGATTTCAATGGGTCCTAAATCCAATGATTGTCATCCTTACAAAAAGAGAAGACACACAGACACATAAGAGAGAAGAAGGCCATGTGAAGACAGAGGAAAAGACTAGAATTATGCTGTCACAAGTAAAGGGCCACCAGGAATCACCAGAAGCTAGAAGGGAAGCAAGGAAGAATTCTCCCCCAGAATCTCTGGAGGAAGTATTCTGCCTTGATTTTGAACTTCTGGCCTCCAGAACAGTGAAAGGATACCTTTCTGTTATTTTAAGCCACCTGGTTTGTGGTGATTTATTATGGCAATCCTAGCAAACTAACACAAATAGGTGTTATTACTAGCTCCACTTTATACATGAGAAAACTGAGTTCTAGAAGGAGTGAATGACTTTCCCTGCTTGTGAATGGCAGGGCTGTATACCCAGACAGCCTGGTTATGGAATCTAGACTGCTAATCACTACTGTAAGAAAGGTTATAATAAATGTTTCATCTATCTATATGCTCAGTAACTCTTAGTTCATTCATTTTCCATCCATCAGTCCCATCCCTTTGTCTGTCCATTCATCCAATGATTGAATTAGGTACTTTCAGGTACATTCTCTGAGGATTAGAATTCCTTCAGCAGTGAGTTCATTATGAGGTTCACGATCAGACTAACAGTGGCTTACCTGAAAAAATATAGATTGGAGACTCAGTGAGTATATAACAGCTATGCTCCTTTGCTTCTAAACCTTGGAGGGTGACTAGAGGGGGCACTTTCTGGAGCCTATTTATATTGGATGTGCCAATTATATAATCTTTCTCCTTATCTCATTTCCTAACCATCTGGGAGCTGCATGAAGGGTCAGATGATGCTTCCATAAGATTCAAGTTCTTTTTTCTCTGCTGGTGCCCTGTCCTGTGCCTACCAACATACTCAGGTATCTCTTAAAGCTAAAAACAAAACAAAACTCAAAAAACAAAACACCCTTTCTTCCACTTTTTCACCCAGCACCCCTTTGCAAATGATGATCTCTATTTCTCTGTGTAGTGGACTGGTTTAGAACCAAAACACTGGAATCACACAGCCTGAGTCAATATCTCAGCTACTGTACTTATTAACAGTGTAACCCTTGGCAAGTTTTTAAACATACTTGTACCTCAATTTGCTCGGCTGTCAAATGGGGATAAAATAACTGTTAGGATAGAATTAGATAATTCATGCAAAGTGATTAACAACGTGAGTTCTTAGCAAGCACTGAATAGATATTTGATTTGCAAGTTCTCCTTGAAACACTCCATCAAACATTCTGAAAGATTTGTTTAAGGTCACTGACCCTATACTCTAATATTAAATCATCTTTGCATTCCTGTCAATATGGCTTCTCTCATTAATCAATAAAATCTCTGTACAAAATCACCAATGTCCTTCCAGTCATCAAACTCCATGACTTTGATATCACTCTTCTAGTAATGATGAATCATTTTCACTAGTGATCACCTTCTCTTTGTTGAAAAATCTTCCCTTGAGCTTGTCTCATTCCTTTATTGACTCTCTTCTGTTCCTCACTGCCTCATACCATCACCGAAAAATGGGCATTTTCCATTTCCAGAACTCACATTTTCTTCCTGTACACTCCTTCTAGGTGACCTTATCACTTCCACGGCTTCTACCAGTCTCTCTAAGCCCGACATTCCATAACCACATGGTGTTCATCCTCATCCCCAAACATTGTCACTTTCAGTCCCATAATTCCATCACCCCAACAACAGCGACAAATGTTTATTGAGATATATAGTGCATCTGCCACTGCAACTAGATATCGACAACAGAGATGTAAACAAAGGATTTCCTTATTCCTCTTTAAGGGTCCCAAGATTATGCTAGTCACCAGTTGGTGTGACTTTCTAATTATTTTTTCTTCTTCACTCTTGCCCTCCAACCCCCTTCCAGAAAGTTATATGTATGCTTCTGATCCAATATTCTGTCTCAGGGGCTTTTTTAGTTCTCCATTATCCTTTTAAAAAATATTTATCTTGATGCATATCACACTACAAAAAAGTACATAAAACACATATAAACAGTTTAAAGAAAAATCATAAAATAAACACCCACATATCCACCAGTCAGCTCAAAAATGAAAGCAACAAGCAGTTTTGAAGACTCCCAGTGAGTTCTTTTTGTTGAATGGTTCTCCAAAACCATCCTTTGTTCTAGTTAATCATTCTCATGCCTTTTAAAAATAGTTTTAACATATATATTTCTTTGGAGACACGGTCTCCATCTGTCACTCAGGCTGGAGTGCTGTGGCATTATCATAGTTCACTGTGGCCTAAACCTCCTGGACTCAAGTGATCTTCTCAGCTTAACCTCCCAAGTCGCTGAGACTACAAGTGCATACTGCCATTACAGGCTAATTTTTTTCTTTAATTTTTGCAGTGATGGGGGTCTTGCTGTGTTGCCCAGGCTGGTCTCAAACTCCTGACCTCAAGCAATCCTCTCGCCTTGGCCTCCCAAAGTGTTGGGATTATAGATGTCAGCTACTGTGCCTAGCCAACATTTATATACACCTTCCTAAGCGAAATATTACGTGCTTGACTTAGTCTTAGTACTTTAGGGTTTTAGTATTCTATAGGAGAGAAATCATGCATTATGTATCCTGTGACATGCTTCTTTTGTCTGATAATATGTTTCTTAGAGTCACTCATGCTGACATGTAACATACAGTTAGTTTATCATTGCTGCTGTAGAAGATCCTATTATGCAATTATAGCACAATCTATTTGTCCACTGTAGAGTTGATGGATATTTGTGTTGTTTCCAGTTTGGGTCTACTATAAAAAGACGCTGTCCATTGTTCACAATAGCAAAACATGGAACCAACCATGCTGCCCATTGAAAAAGAACAGGAAAAAAAATGTGGTACATATACATGATGGAATATTGCACAGCCATAAAGAAGAACAAAATTATGAACTTTGCAGCAACTTAGGTGGACTTAGAGTCTATAATACTCAGTGATCTATCACAGAAACAAAGAACTGAGTATCACATATTCTCACTCATAAGTGGACCTTGAACAATTATCATAATACTATAAGAAAAGGATTGGCAGGAGTGGGAAACTGCCAGACCTGGGGGCAGGGGGATGGGGAGGAATTGGCGGTAGTGGGAATCTGCTGGGGGAGGGGGGCATACCTCATCAACAAGGGTACCTGCATAATGAAAACTTGTATATCTAACCCTGAGTTGTACCACACATCTTTAAAATTAATAATTTAAAAAAAGATGCCACCATTAACACTCTAGTACTCATCCTGGTACACACAGACAAGAGTGTTTTAAGGTATACACAAGAAATCATAAATACTGGGTCACTGGGTATATGCTTATTGAACTTTACTTGCTGATTTCTAGTTAATTGTATTTCAAAGTGATTGTACCAATTTACATTTCTGTGGCTTGCAGCTGAGTATTGTAAGTTCATATTCCTGTCGAAACTAATCTTTGGCAATTCTTTAATGCTTGGGTTAATGTAGTCACAGTCCAAAGAGAAATTTGAGATTGCTTCTGCCAGTTGCCTAGAGGCACTATCAACCCACGATTACTTTAAAAATAAATGCTTGGTGTGAGGGTTTTCTTGTTTTTGTTTTTAAGACTACCCGGATAAATTTAGACCTCAAGCTGGTATAGATATGAGGGATTCCTTGTGGTTACAAATTCTCAGGAGAGATTTTTTTGTTCTTTCATCTGGTGACACAGGGAGATAGGAAAATTTCTGCTGTCTCTTCTAGATGGTGGTTTTACTTCCTGTCCACCCTTACTTTGTGTGTACACCTTTTGTGCTTAATGTGGGGTCTCTTACTAGAGTGTCCACTTCGGGCATGTCCTAGGCTTTGTCTCCTGTACTCTGTATGCATTCAATCAAGTAAAACTGGTTTTTGCTTTCACATCATGTTTTGATCTCTGCAGATCTCATTTAAAGATGCACTTCAAAAGAATTATTTTTATCATTTTCCTCACATCTTAGCTTTCCCTGCAGCTGAAAATATGCTGTTTTTTTTCCCCCATTCATTCTGCTACTTGGTCAGTTCAGGCCCTTTCTAAATGATGCTCAGATCATTTTAAACACTGCCAGGAGGTTGTAGTTGGCATTAGTTGAATCTGCCAGCAGCACTGAACAATGGCCAGGGGTTCACAGGGAGCCAGGAAGGGTTCTGAGAAAGTCAGGAAAAGGACAATAGCTGCAGTTTAATGAGTGCCTACTGTGTATGGGGATCCTCACTAAACATTCTGCAAATTTATTATGTGCTATGTGTTATTATACATGTATAATGCACATTATCGTGTGAAGATATTTATTAACATTTATTTCTTAAGCATTCAATCAAGACAGAAATCGCCATTACAGAGGCAGAAAATTAAATGTCATAAAAGTTAGGTGGCTTGCCCAAGATCACACATCCATAACTATTAAGAAAGAAGCAAGGAATGAAACCCACGAATCCAGGTTCTTTCCTCAACATCAGTGGTTTCAAAGTGAGTTCTGCAAAGAGGTCAGAAATATTGACATTAGGGGTAAGGCTCAGTTGGCGGAGTTCCAGATCTTCAGTTTCATCCCAAGAAGATCTACTCTTATCTGTTTTATATATTGCTGTTTGATGACACACTTTATTTGGGAAAAAAAAGTTTCTGCTTTTCAACCCATTTCTTTTTTATTTTTAATTGCTTTTTTAAAGGGTACAATTCAGGGTTAGGTATACAAATGGTCATTGTACAGACAAAGTTTGGGCCTTACTTTGGTCCCCACTTCACCTGGTTTGAGAGCAGGTGCCCTTATTGATGAGGTGTACCCCTCCTTCTTCCCCTGGCAATTTCCCACCACTGCCTATCCCCTTCCCACAGTACCATGATAATTGTATAACATGTTTTAATATCTGGTAGAACTAACTTTGCCTATCACATACTATATTATTCTTATTTCCAGAGTATTCTTGGCTCTTTTTGCATACTTATTTTTCCATATAGCCTTTAGAATGAACATAATCCAGCTCTAGAAGACAACATGGGTTGATTTTTTTTTTAAAACTGGGAGTATATTAAATCTATAAATTAATGTAGTGAGAATTGACATCTTTAAGTCTTAAGTCTTCCTGTCCAGTAATATAGTATGTCCTTCATCTGGTTAAGTCCACTTTTGTGTCTTTCAGCACTATCTTCAAGCTTTCCTCAGATGGGATTTGCATGTTTCTTGTTACAATTATGTCCTTAAAAAAAAAATTGTAAACCACCCCCCTTCAATTTTGAGAAACAATCCTTAATGCTTACATGATAGATTCGATGTTGAAACCCGGCATGTGTTCATTGGTGACCACTCAGGCCAAGTAACAATCCTCAAACTGGAACAAGAAAACTGTACCCTGGTCACAACATTCAGAGGACACACAGGTAGGATCAAAAGCAAAATCATCACATGCTGATCTCACAGCAAGATATTACCCGCAGCACATCCTGATGTACAGATGATATGTTTTAAAAGTGACCAAGTACAATTCATGCTTGTGCAAAGATAAAGACATGATGTGCTTTGCTGATTTCAGAACGGTTTAGTAAGATATATTGTCAAAAATTTTCCTGCATAATCCAAACAGAAGAGGAACTAAATCTCCTTCAAAAATGTTGGTGATTTGGTTCTTTATCATATTGCACTAGAGAAAGCTTGCATACATGAATGGGACATTTTTTAAGACTACGTGATAACTGCTCAAACCCCAGAAGGCCAAAAGGACAGCTGCCTCAGTCTTGGAATGAGAATATGGTGTAAGAAAGAGACTCACTTCAAAGACAAATGAAAAAAATATATTCATCATGGGTAGCTTGGCCGTATCAAAAGGGACAAATTCATCAGGCACAGCATGCACTTGTAATCCCAGCTGCTTGGGAGGCTGAGGCAGGAAGATCGCTTGAGTCTAGGAGTTTGAGACTATCCTGGGCAACATAGCGAGACTCCGTCTCAGAAAAGGGTGGGGGCAGTTTCTCTTCAGCCTTACTTCCCTTTGGATCCTTTTCGACTTAAAACCCAAGATCCCCTTTATGTTACTGGCCTACTCAGGGTCATTTAAGCAAGGTAATAGAAAATATTTACACTTCACTTTTGAAAGACTTGAATAAATGATGATGGCTAATTTTTTACTAGTATTTTTAAATGTGGTGTTGATTTTAGAAAATGTTGACCCTGGAAAATGAGTCACTGCTGGTTCTGGATGAGCTTTTGTGTTTTCTGCAGACCACCAACCCATAATTTAGTGTAGACTAGGATAATACTGAATGTGGATGCCGTGTAAGAAAAATAGCAGAGGATGTAAAATTGGAAAATACCTAGATCATAAAGCGTTTCCTGAAGGGGAAAAATAGAATGCTGGAATAAGAAACATACAGTAGAAAAAATTGAATACAAGGGAAAAGATTCATCAAAGACCATCCTAATTACTCTTGCCTTTGGGAGGAAGAACTCATAGAAGCATCCCTGTGGATGAGACCCCAGTCTCTGATTGAATTCCTCTTCTAGCCACCTACCCCTGGCCAAGCCCAGGCCCAGATCTTCTGTCCCACTTCTGAAATCTTTTTTTAATTTTTTAAAAAAATTTTTATTTCAGGGGACACATAGGCGGGTTTGTTACATGGGCATATTTTGTGATGGTGAGATTTAGGACTCTATTGAACCAGTTACCCACATTTTGACTATGGTACCCCATAGGTAGTTTTTCAACCCATGCCCACCTCAAAAATATGAAACCTGTGTTTCACTGCTGAATTTAGTTTGCTCATTTTCCAGTTCCCTCCACCCTTACTTCACTGTATTTGTCCTTCCCTTTGGGTGAGGATTCCAGTCCATGATCCCTCCATTTTTCCAACACCTCAGTCCCATAGCACCTTCCCAGCGTGCATCACTTCTGCCACATGTCCCAGCATTCTCCGTGAACGCGAATGTTCTGCCTGCTTGGCAAGCCTGTCTGATTCAGACTAACTGTCCACCTTTTCTCCTTGAGTAGCCAGCTGGGCCTACAGTGGGTCACATTGTCTGAGGCTTAGACCTCATCACCATTGCAAGGTCATGGTTTCCCATTCAGACTTAGGAAGCTGCCTCATAATCCCTCTAAGTGTCCTCAGGACACTCCTCCCAGGCCCATCAATAGCTTTTGCAGACTGTTACCTCCCTCCCCAGCTCCCTTCCCCATCTCATTCCCTCCCTCCTCCTTGAAAAGCCTTTCAGAGGCTTTTTAAGCAACATCTTTCTTGCCCACTCTTTCTACCCTCCACCCTGGCATGTAGGCCTTTCCTTTCCCTTCCCTCTTCTCAGCAGGGGCCCTCCTTCCTCTGCCCCAGGCTCATTCTTCTCAGGGTCTCCACACCAAAACTGATTCCCTTGGACTCCCTTTTGACTAACTCACTCTTCTTAACTTATCAACATGCTTAAGATTCTTTCCTCTCTGTTAGAAAAACAAACCAACATCCTCTCAATCCTGTGTCCTGTTGTAGCAATTACCATTCTCTTAACGGCCATGCTTCCTTTTTTTTAAGTTGTGGTAAAATATGCATAACATAAAATTTACCATTTAAACCACTTGGAAATGTGCTGTTCAGCTGCCTAAAGTACATTCACGTTGTTGGGCAATCATCATCACCATCCATCACAGAACATTTTTTTATCTTGTGAAACCGAAACTGTGTCCTCTTAGTAACTCCCCATCCACGCCCCTCCCCAATCCCTGGCAACGATCATTCTACTTTCTGTGTCTATGAATTTAACTACTCTAGGTGACTCATAGGAGTGGAATCACAGTATTTGTCCTTTTGTGACTGGCTTATTTCACTCAGCAAAATATCCTCAAGTTTCATCCAAGTGGTAGCAAACAACAATGTTTCTTAGAAGAATATAATTTCCCAGCTGCTTCAAAGTCTTCACTTCCCGTTTCCTTTCCACTCCCTACAGTCTGGTTTTTCTTTATTACGCCACTTAAACTGCTCTCCTCAGGTGACCAGTGGCCTACTGGGGCACGTTTTAAAACTTGTCATACTTAACCTTTCAGCAGCATTTTACATCGCGGCCATTCCTTCTTGCTGTACCTGCCTTCCTGTGGCTTCTGTGACACATTCCCTCCCATTAGTCCTTCTGTGTCTCTGATGGCTCTTTCTGGACCCCATTGTGGTCTGTGGTGTCCCCTAGTTCTGACCTGGATCCTCTCTGAGCCCTGGGATCTCCCTTGTTGATCTCATCCACTACTTCCAGTCACAGAAACAAAAGGCACAGTCCTTGTCCTTAAATTCTCACAACCCAGTGAGAAAGACAAGAGTTAACCGGTAATTATACTGCCTGGTGGCAGGGGTAGGGTGGAGCGGGAGCATGTCGAAGAACACAGGGTGGGCAGCTGACTCGGGGGTGGTCAGGGAGGTGATCAGGGAGGTCCTACTCAGGGGAGATGTTGCTCGACCTGATACCTTTGGAGATAAGTAAGTGTCAAGTTTATGGAAAACAAGCGAGAAGAACAGTCCAGGCAGAGAAAACCAGGCATGTGCAAGGGCATGGCTCTCCTGGGAACCACTGGTCACTCTTTTGGTGGGAACACTGGGAATAAGGGATGGAGATGAGAGGTGGGGGTGAAGGGGCAGCCAGAATGAAAGCAAGTCTACAGATCACCCAGGCTCACCCCAGGCATTATCCTGATGTCTGTGTGAAGTTGTGAAAGTGCTGGAAGCAAAGTAGTTAATCTGGTCAGGTTTTAAAAGATTGTTCTGGCAGTAGAGAGTATAATTGGAAAGCTAGTAGGGGAAGTGTCCCTTGAAACAGAACAGTGGCAGTAGGAAAGTGAGGAGTGGATAGACTCCAGGCAGAATTCCAGAGGTGCGTTCAGCAGGCAGGAGATGGGGCAGTGAATTCCCAGATGGCTTCAGTTATCAGACGTTCTCCATGGGTGGCTCACAGGAGGCCTTTGAGTTCTGTTTTGTTACCTCCAGGTCAGAAGAGGGGTTAAGTCGGGGTCTCACTCTGTCACCCAGGCTGAAGTGCAGTGGCATGATCACGGCTCACTGCTGCCTTGACCTTCTAGGTTCAGGTGATTCTTCCACCTCAGCTTCCTGAGTAACTGGGACTACAGGTGCCACCACATCTGGTGAATTTTTTTTATTTTTTTGTGGAGACGAGGTCTTGCCATGATCCCCAGGCTAATCTTGAACTGGGCTCAAGCAATTCTCCTGCCACAGCCTCCCAAAGTGCTGAGATTACAGGAGTGAGCCACTGTGCCCAGCCTGCAGGTGTGTTCTAATATAAAACATTATCTCAGCATTGTGTCTTACCTTTCTCAAAGAGTTTAAAGCATTTTCCTTTCCTTTTAATCAAGCAATATATTTTAGGAAAATAGGGCATGGCCCAGGAAGGTCATTGACTAAGAGGAAGGAAAAGATAGCAGGTAAGATGTTAGCTTGTTGTATTCCTGGAGAGTAGTGTCTGCTGTAACTCATCTGGTTACAGCACACCTCTTTCATTTTAAGCTGTAGTGAGGATGTCCAAGTGAGTCCGTGGTAGTTCCGACACTGTTGAGCTTTTCCAGTGTGGTAGGTTCATGCTGGGCCCTGGGAGGTCCCAAACTCAGTCAGTTCAATTCTGGGAAAGGATTGTTTGTAAGGTACAAACAAAACGTTTTGGCAAATCTAGATCTGTTAAAGAGTGACGCCTTGAGGGCTCATCACTCCAGATCTAAACTCAGAACAGGCGTGTCTCCGGTATGTGCCCAACTTTGGGGCCTTTCCCCTGTTGCTCACCTATGGTATGAAAGATCCTACAGAAATGTGGGCTGATGAGGGAATTGGCCTCATAGGCATGCCTAGAGGCCAAAACATAACTCTTTCTAACCCTTAGGGATTTAGGAAACTAGTTCTATGTTCTTAAGCTCCCTCTGCTGGTTTTCTTTCAAGAGTTAAATGCCAGTATCATAGTTCTTTGCTATTTCTGTAGAAATTAGAATGATTTCTACCAAAAAGAAAAAACCAATTTGAATAAAAGGGGGAAATCACATTTTACTATTGGAGATTAATAATGTCAATAAAATCTTTTTCTTTCTCTCTATCTACCTACCTACCTATCAATTGATTTGAGTCAGAGTCTCACTCTCTTGTCCAGGCTGGAGTGCAGTGACACGATAGCAGTTCACTGCAGCCTGAGACTCCTGGCTCAAGCGATGCTACTGCGTCAGCCTCTCAAGTAACCAGGACTACAGCCACACATCACCATACTGCCTAATTTTTGTAGAGATGAAGTCTTGCTATGTTGTCTAGATTGGTCTTGAATTCCTGGACTCAAGTGATTCTCTCACTTTGGCCCCCCAAAGTGCTGGGATTACAAGCATGAGCCACTGCATCTGGCCTTTCCTTTTATTTCTAAGAATTTTTTTGATTAGCATGAACATATTTGAGACAGGAGGACTTGAACTTAAATCTGCCAAAGCGTGCTAATTAGTGAAAAACTAAATACAGATTTGTTCACTAGCTGTTAAGAAAATTATTGAAAGGAACCGAGTAACTATAACAAAAATAAACCCATAAAAGGCACAGTTCAGGGCAAAAATGCGAGTTCATATTCTTGAGAACTTTAATTTTTGCTTACAGCGGAGACTTTCACACAGACTCAGTTTATATAAAATGCAAGTCAGTAGGTACTGATTGTCCTTGATAGTCATCAGCATTCTCTCCATATGATGGTGCTGGGATAGGTAGGTGAATACCCCAAGCACCTTCCAGTCCAGCATGAGTTCATGCATTAGACCAGTAATCACAGGTAATTCATCAGACCTGTGAGTGTAGCAGGTGCTGTGAAGCCCTGAGGCGTGTGGAAGTTACTTTGGAAACAAGTAACAAGAGAGCCTGTTCTCTTGCAGAGAATTAAAGAGAGGCTTCCCCAGGACGTGGCATTTAAATAGCACCTTTAGGAAAAAGAGGAGTTGCCCAAGTGGTGGGGACATTCCAGGCTCCGAGGACAGCAGCTTTGAAGCCCAGAGTGGGAAAGCATGAGCGACTGCACAAAGGCAAATGCCCTTCAAGCAGTGTTAGGAACTCCAGGCCTTGTTCTGTGGTGGGAAACCTGTGATAGAGCTTAAACAGGGTTAATGAGGTAGTTTGCATTTTAAACAAGTTACTGTGGCAGCAGTTTGTGGGAGACTGAGTGTGACAGGAATGGATGTGGGGCAACCATTCAAGAGGCCATTGCCAGCGTCCCTACGAAAGGTGAAAGGCAACACTTGTTTGGACTTCAGGGCCACAGTGTTTGTGGAGACAAGAAGAGCGGCATTCCAGATCTGTTTGGAGATCAGGGTCAGCCTCAGCCGTACTTGGGTGACTGACTAGCAGTGACTCCCAGGCTTCTGTCTGGAGCATGTGGTGGCTGGAGATGCCATTTCCTGAAACCTGGAAAACTGCAGAGAGAGCAGATCTGGGGGCAAGTATAATGGCATTTGAACTGAACATGTGTGGCAGGGACACAGCAGATAAACATTTGTGGATCTCAGGAAGATATAACCTATAGACGGAGCACCTTGAGCTTTACAAAAACCTTGTCACTTCAACCCAGAGCAAAATGCAGTAACCAGAGGATGAGATATTTTATTCAGGGGTTCCATGGTCTGAAGACATAGGCAGTCAGTCTCTCCTCTAGCCATGTGTCAGCTTGTCCCTTCTTCCCTTGAGGACACTCTCACTGAGCTACAGATCACACTCTGGCAAGACAGACCCAGCGGTTTCCAACCCTGGTTTTACTGTGTGGTACAAGTCCCCCAAAAATGAGTTCACTAAGTATTTTACTGATGTGTACTAAATTTATTAAAATGTTTATACTCTTTAATTTAGTTTCACACTTGGAATTCTCTTCTACCAAATCAGAAATGTGAACTAAGTTGTATGTATAAAAATCTTCATCTAAGCAAAATTTATAATACTTAAAAGTTGAGAAAAATCTAACAATGGGTGAAATAAGATACCTACATGTGATGGGACATTAGCCAACCATTAACAATTACATCATGAACCTATATAGTAATATAGACCTTATAAGTATAAAAACTTTTATTTTAAAATATATTGGCAATTTTTTATTCTGATGAAATATACAGTACATAACATAAAATGTACCATTTTATTCATTTAAAGTATAAAAGTCAGTGACATTAAGTACATTCACATTATTATGCCACCATCATCACCATCTGTTTCCAGAACTTTTTCATCAGCCTAAACAGAAGCGCTATACCCATTAAAGAATAACTAGAAAACTTTATTTTTAAGAATTAAACCATTTTAATTTAAAAATTATCCTGTAGGTCATATTATGGAGGTCAAATGAAGTCAGAAGCATAAAATGAAACTTTGAAGGGGAGCGGAAAGATAGGTTAACCTGAAACCAGGTCAGATGAAATGGAAGAAAGGATTTTTGTCATTTAAAATATAAACACTGGAAACCACAAGTGCCAAAACTGTTGGCTCTGCCCCCATGTGGGTTGGGGGTGAGGTATGTGTGTCTGCACTGCTTGGAATGCAGCTCACTGAAGGTAATTGGCTCTCCCTGCTGCCAGAAGTGCTGAGGGGACAGGACTGCAATTCACAGGAAGCCCTGTCTGTGGAGAGATGCAGGAAAAATTCCCCCAGGAGAGACGTGTTTCTGTCAGTACCTCTTCCCTCTGTGTCTCATGCTCCTCCATGTCTTCCTACATGACCTTCCCACTGACCCCCACCCAGAGACTCTTCTTGATGCCTCTTGATTACTGTCCTCCCACTGCTCTTGCCTCCCAATTCAGCAGGTCAGTGGGTAAGCATTTATTGAGCACCTCCTATATACCAGGCACTAGGTACTGTGCTCAGATATAAAAATACAGAACCCAAAGTCTACTGTGGGAACAATCCTGTAATCCAACAAAGTTCAATATAGTGGGGTCAATGAAACGATGGAGACACATACAGAGACTAGAACTCACCTAGATTAAGGGTGTTGGGAAGGCTTCCTGGAGGAGAGGGCATCCGAGCTGCACCTTGAAGAGGGAGAAAAGTTACTTAGGCGATAAAACGTAGGACAGGCATCCTGGGCAAAGGGAATAGCTGCATGTCCCATGAGAGAATGGCTCCACCAAATACAGTGTGCATGCTCTTGTTCTCAAAAGTAATTATCATCATCGTGCACTCGGGGTGGTATAGGGGCTGAATCTTATTCAGTTACATGCACAGAGCCTTGCACGGTGCCCACTATGTAGAAGATGCTCAGTACATGCTTGTTGAGCTGATTTGAAATAAATGGTGGTGTTCAAAATCAATTTTCAATAGACTTCATTGTTAAGACACTTCCATAGGACTGGCATGGGACCCCAGAGGTATCTGCCCTGACACATCCTGTCCTTTTTGGTGTCTTACAGCTTTTCCTTCCATCTTTTCTCCTCTGAGCCCTGGGAAGATCTGATGAATGTACCCTGACTTGCTTTAACTAGGTTATCTATTTTGTCTTCCCAACTCTGTCCCTGGAATTCTCCTTCCCAGCCCTTACAGCCAGGTAAAGCTAGAGATTGGTCTTGTTCCTACAACCATAATTCACCCCAATACTGACTCAACAAAGGACACTGTCACAGGGATTATATAGATCACTATATAGCTCTCCTGTACTGTAATCATACTGACATTTATTGAGTGCTTTCCATGTGCCAGGGTGTGCTTACCTATCTATACTAACCTATTTAATCACCACAAAAATATGGGTCAGGTACTCTTATCATCCTTGTTTTGCAGATGAGACTTCTGAGGCACAAGGACTTTGAATAACTTGCCCAAGGCTGTATACCTAATGGAGGTAGAACTGGGATTTGAGCCTAGAGACTGGCTCCAGAGCCTGTGCACTTATATTATATCTAAACTTTTATTTCCATCACCATAAACCATCCTCATCCTGTAGTCACCAACAAAGAAGGCCAGAGGGTCTGCTCCTCATAGTGCAGTGTTCACAGATGTGTCTGTAGATTCGTGGGGGGCGGCTGAAGGTGTCTTATCACATGGTAAGCCCTATTTCAGTGTTTCCATGTGGATTCTGACAGGATGAGCAGCCCCTCCAATTAAGTCTTTTTAATTGAGTCAGTTAAGCCTTTCTAATCTTTCTTTTTATCAGTGCCCACCATTATTAAATTTGGCATGATGCCTTAAAGAGCCTGAGCTACTTATTTTACATATTACATAGGAGATATTGTACATTTGTCACCTTTCTCTAATCTAGCCTCCTAGTTGTAGTGGCTTAACCAGTCAGGCAAGACCATCTCAGAGATTCTCCTGAGTTGAGTATTCCCTGACCTAAAGGTGCAAGTCGTAGAATAAATAAAGGCATCACATTAGCAACATTAGTCAGCCAGGAAAGACATGTCATGTGCCCGTTTAATCTGCTAAGAACAAGGCCATGGACATTCATTCATATTCTCCATCATTTAGTCATTTGCTCATTTGTCTGTGCTTGTTGAGTGCTTACTGTAGGTAAGCCAGGCAGAATTCTAGGTACTGGCATACTGTGGTAAACAAACCACAGCTCTGGCCCTTCTAGAGCTTATATTCTGCTAGGACAGCAGATAATCTGTCAATTAAAAAAAAAAAAAGCAGAGCAGAATGATGAGTGTGGTGAAGGAAGGGGTCTCTAAGGAAGTGGTATTTTAGCAAGCACTTGTGTAAAGTGGAGCGAAAGGTAAAGTGGAGAGAAAAAAGATTCTTATGTTCATTCATCTGCTCCTTCATTCACTCAGCAGACCATGCTGGAGGCTGTCTGCACCTGCACTCTGCTTGTTCCTGTCGGTGCTAGGAATGAGGGCTGGGAGCTACAGAGGATGGGCAAACCCATATGTACTGGGTGAAGTGATGTTTATTCTTACATGGACAGAAGTATAAACCAGCATAATGGTGTGCAGGTATAGGAAGAAGCTAGAAAATACAATCCAGAATAGTGAGGGTTTTGGAGGGATTCCTCCCCCCTCTTTTGACCTTTTAAAAAAAATCTTAACCAAGCAGAGTTATGAAAAAAGAAAAAAATTTTTCTGAAACAATTATATGTGAGAAACTTCTCTAAGTTTTTAAAGGATAGCACTTCATTAGTACAAATTGATATTCCAAATAAGAAAAATGACAGATTCCAACAAATGAGAAGCTATTTTATGTTCTTTTTATAATGCGGTATTTTTGATAATATAATAATATAGTAATATTTCTGGCATTCTTAATTATTTGTAGGCTTTATGTTTATCTTATTGGAAAAAACTATTATTTTCCGCAGTTCATACGGTTTTATTTATAAGTGGACTACCATAGGAAATCTGTCATAACGGTTTATAGCCACTAGAGTCATCCTAATAACCAACATCTGTGCTGCACACTACCATTGACAGAGTGGTGGAGTGGTCCTATGTAATTGATCTAATCTAATTCTCACCCCAATCTTATGAAGATAATGGCTAGGTTGATTAATTATCCGTTGTAGTAATAGTTATCGTGGCCATGGTCTTACTATCATCCCATTTTACACTCGAGGAAACTGACTCTTAAGAATATAAGTGTTTTGCCTGGAATCTGTAAATTAAAATTCCACAAAGATAAAACATAATTTGAAATTCTGATGTTGTAGTCTGTGGTCTAAGTATATCTGATATGCAAGAATAAAAAATCTTAACTGAGCATCTTTAAACTCCATTTCCATCTAATCTGTTACTGTCAGGGTGGGAGGTAGGCAGTGGTTAAGAAAATATGGTTAATATTTCCAAACAGTGCAATATTTCCCATTCTTCTTAGAATTGTGTCTATTTTAGAAGGTCAATTAATTGTCTCTCTAATTTTCTAATTGATTTTATGGTGTGTTAAATTTGGGAGGAAAGTGCTTAAAGAATGGGATGCTTATCCTTGGAGCCAATTTTTTTCTCTTTGGGGACTTATTTTTTTGTTCTTTCAACAAAAGTTTATTGCATGCCAGGAACTGCACGAGATCCTAGCTCTTTGGCATTCACATATCTTTGGTGAGTAACATCCTTACCTTGTGGCTGATGTCTGCTGTGTCTGTCCTCTCAGGTGGGGTAACCGCTCTCTGTTGGGACCCAGTCCAGCGGGTGCTGTTCTCAGGCAGTTCAGATCACTCTGTCATCATGTGGGACATCGGTGGGAGAAAAGGAACAGCCATTGAGCTCCAAGGACACAAGTAAGGCTGCTGGTGCTTTCATAAAGATCTGTGAGGATAGATTCCCAGCTGACAGCTAGAACAAAGGAGTGTGGCCCAGTATCTACTGCAGGATCTGAACTTGGGAAGAAACATGGCAGGAACACAAATAGTGGTCAGTTGGATTTGCATCTATATGAAAGTGTGTTTATGTATTTAAGCCCCATTTTATTCCACAGAGGATTTGAGAGTGCTTACAAAAACCATAAAATAAGGTGAAAATTAGAACTGACAATAAATAAGAACGAAAATTTGAGAGTGAAGGGGAAAAAGTCTTAAAAATACAAGCTGTGAAGGCCTACAAAATTTCTATAATTAAGTTCAAATGTGGCTTCAAGCTTCCTGGCAGCTTGAGGAAAAGAGGAGAGATAATAATTTTACACAGTACACTTTGTACTTGACCTAATATTTATTGAGTACTTCATATCAAGCTCTTCTTCCTTAAGGAACGGGTTTTAGGAGGCTGACAGGAGGAGCAGAGAAACCTTGTGATTCCTTGGAGCCATTCTTAAACTTTACTGGGCGCAAAAATAGCTGAGGAATTTGTGAAAGGATTCTTGGGCCCTACCTTCTTAGATTTGGGTTGCTGGTCTGGAGCTTGGAAATCTGCATTGTGACATGCCCTCCTGGGGGCGGGGGGCGTGGGGAAAGAGAGAGAAAGAAAGAGAAATAAAGAGAAAGAAGGACAGAAGAGACCTTACTTGGAGTCTATACTGATACGATACCTTTGTGCCCTTAGGAGAACTTTCACAGGTGGGTAGGCAGGTCTCTGAGGTCAGGAGCCATCAGGCAGAACTGGCTTTATACAGGCAGAAGGGAAGAAGGCCTTTGCCTGGTGCTTTATTTAATTTAAGCTTAGTAATACATAATGTGAGCTTGATAAGGGCTCCTTGTCAGCAGGCCTTACCCTGAGAGGGGTTGCTCTGGCATCACAGACTAGGTGTCAACTTCCTCAGCATTGATCGGTTGTTACTGTTAGAATGGGTCTAAACACCAGGGTGGAAGAGAGAAGCCACCAGAGTGCTGTACATAGTAGAATGATAAGGAATGAAGGGGCAGGGAGTGCCAGGTGGGAAAGGAAAAGGAATAGGACCCCTTTCACAGCCACCGTTCCTTCACCCTAAAAATGAGCCACGGGATTGGCATTCAGTGATTCTTACATTTGAATAGCACCTAATAATGTGTCAAAGAACTTTCAAAACATACAGACTCAGTTTACTCTTACAATAACCCTATAAAAGAGAGAGATCAGATATCATTGTTTTGGAAGAGAATATTGAAGTCCTGTCCACAGAGACCCCAGCTGGTAACTTAGTTGTCAAACGTTAGTCAAGTCTTGGCAGAGAGCTACTTAGTCCCTTCTGAACTCCAGCTCTCTACCAACTCTGGGGATACTAAAGTGAGCACTGATGATACCTGGTCCCCATCATGCCGGGTGATGTTTTGTTTCTTTTCTGCTTAGGACCCAAGCTGCCCCTTTCTCTCCTACAATTCCTGGATTTTCCTCCCCACCCCAGGGTGACTAATGGAAGTCAGTGTTCCAATTCAAATGGAACATAGTGGGGTGAGCTTGGGAACTTGGGAAACAGAGAGGACTCCCCATGGTGGAGAGACTGCCTTTCCTTGGCATGCAGATGTCCAACCTTTGTGTTAAGGGACAGTGCCACACGTCTTCTGTTCTGGGTTCTGCAGCTTCTTACCATCCTTCCACAACAGAAAATAGGGCATTCTCATAACTAGCTTGACTTGGTGTGTAAAGATCTCATCAAGCAGAGAGAGCTTTTGCACTAAAGAAAGTGATTGATGGCAGTGAAAATGTTCCCAAGTCCAAGAGAAAATAACTAAGAAAGTACACTTTGATACTGTATTACCTGCATTTGAAGCATTTTGGTATTTATTCCCTGAAGCAAATGGAGTGTGATTACGTGCCATGCTAGCTCTGTGGGAGGGACAGACAAGAAAAGGCTCCAGTGTCAGGGACCAGTTATGCCTTCAAGTCTCATAAGCCTGGACGTTTACTATCTAATGCCCACCTTGTCATATCTAATCATGGTACTTGGCTTTTTTAGTTCATCTTTATTCTTACATAATACCTATCATTTCTTGATCAACTTCATGACCATAACTTTTCTTTCTAGTCGTGTTTTCTTAGGCTTCTAAGACTTGGTGGCAATTTAATACAACTTGATTTAAGGCACTGATCAGAACTATTCTTTGTGTTGGAACTTCCACCAAGACTGGGTTCAGCAGGTAGTGTGAGACTTGATCACAGTCATGACCCTTGGCACTCATGTTCTATGTATTTGTTTTCTCTTTCCCAAATCCCAGCCCTTGATTTCTCTCTTATTATTCTTCCCATGGGCAAGACTTTGTTATAAGCATCCTCAAAGTCTTTTGGTAAAGAAATAGGCTTTTGGTAAATAAATATACATTGAGGGGATTTGTACTTTCCCTCCCTTATATTAAACAAATTGCATTTGAAGTTGTAAGAGGAGTAAAATTCTTGCATTCAGCTTCTGGGTCTAGGGAAGGGAGGGCACAGATCAGTATGCAAGAGTTTTCTCTCCTTGTGAATCTGTGAGATTTAGGAGTGTTTCCCACTATAGTGTTTGGGAACTGTTAGGATTTCAAACTATTTGGCTAAGCACATAATAGCTCGAAGTATTAGATGTCAGAGTTTTCATAGAGGGTAGGATCTTGTCAGATAGAGAAAGGCTATCTAGTGTGGTCATTAGCATGCAGGCCTGCGAGTTGGGTCAAACTGCATTTGAGCTGAGCTGGCCTGTCTGCTCACGGCCTGTAGCCTCAGGCGAGCCACTGTATCTCTCTCATCTCTAAAATAAGGATCAAATGGGAAAGAAAAACCTTCACATGGTTATCAAAAAATATAAATGACATAATGCATGTAAAATAATCAGCCCTAGGTTAAAGGCCGAGTCAATGGCAAATGTTAAAATTATTCTTCAAAAAAAATTACACTTTTGGATATGATATTGTTTCTCTTCATAGCATTTCATATGGAAATACTACACATATTCGTAATTCATTCAACAAGTGTTCCCTGAGCTCCAGCTAAATGCCATACTTGGTATTAGGCACTTAGGACACAAAAGTGAGAAAGAAACAGTCCTGCCCTTACAGAGCTGTTCTAGAAACATGAAAATGGATTTAAAAAACAAACAAACAAAAAAACTAGACAGTTTGCCAATTTCACTGGGAAGTGGGGGTAGCCTCTCTTGGTTGGGATGTTAGGAGATGAAGAGATTCTCATGGTTTTCAGGATTAGGAGATTACCCAAAACAGAATAGCATGAACTAAAATACAGTGGGTTCGGTAGATGCAAATGGACATTGGGGCAGAGTCTAATCTGAACTTTTACCCTAGCCAGCAGGATGTCACTGGTGGTCAAGCCAGTGTCCTCAGATAGGAGTCCCTGAGTTCAGGTTCAGAGTGGCAGGTGCCCAAGGGTCTTTGAGGAAGCAGATCCTTTTGGGGTCCCTTTGGCTTGGGATATCCTTATCCAGGAGCCCTCATTTGTGTAGTTTGCTCATGAACCTGCTCTGGTCCTTGGAGGTTTGGAAGACTTATGAATATAGGAGTGAGATCTCTGGTAGCAGATGCATAACTAACTAAATGTCCACTAAATGTCTACAAAGAAATGAACGATGTTCTACATTTAAGTCTCGTCCTTCTCTTGGGGCATGGAGGAGGGCCTACGTTAACCTTTGGGCAGATGTTAGTTTGCGTCTGAGAATCTGTTGCTCTAAAGAGGATAAAGGCTTCTCTGCCCTCTCCCTCCAGCATCAGACATAGGACCCACTCCATGGGCATGCCTGTGCAGTCATAAAGGGCCTATTCTTAGAAGCACTCCGTGTTTGGTATAATGTTCTTCTGTTGCCATCTTGTAATTCTTAATACATTTTTAACAAGGGGCTTTGTATTTTCATTTTGCACACATCCCCTCAAATTCCATAGCTGGACCTGACAGACATATATTGCCCCTAGAACTAGTGAGAAAGGAAATGAAGGCATCCCACCCAATGTAGTATTCATAGACGGCAGGTCCTGGTAGTCGTGAGAAGTGGAGCTTTTGTGTGCTTATGAAAGCATTTGCAGGGCAGTACCTGAAGCACTCGTCCACAAAATAATAACCAGTTTTGAAATGCTTTCTAGTATAACTGCTACAGTGATATCAGAAGAAATGGGAACGTAAGAAGGTATCTTTTCATTGTTTATAACCGTTAATCTATAAACCTGGAGAGGTTCCCTCACCAAGCTTTTAACTGCATGATAGTTATACTTTGAATCCTTAAATCAAGAAGTCCCTGAGCAGCTTTATTATCAAGCTTGGAATCCAGCATTCATCATTGTGCTCCTCTCTTCTGTGTGGGAATATTAACAGCACCGGAGTCCCATAAATTATGTATTTGTTGCCGAATGTTGCTGCCAGATATGAATGGCAAAGCAGTTTCTTATGTAGCTTATTTTGGTTTTACAAGATCATTGATGTGTATCAAGATGCCTTGACAAATGAAATGTAGTTCAAATCACAGAGTTACGAGTCTGTGTAACTAGATAGATTTTCCCTCCTGCCCTTGAGTGTCGGGGTGGTAGTCCATAGTTGAAAAAGTATGAAATAACCAGGAGAGATAATGGGGAAAACAACTGACTTTTTAAACATGAATACATGTCAAAGATTTTATATTAGTCATTAATTAATAGGGAGCCAGTAAGATGTTACAACCAGTCCAAAGAAAAATCTTGGGTAGACACCTCATAAGTAGTGGAGAATTCGAGAATGCACTTGTAAGCAGATGCACAGCTGGCTTCTCCTATGGGCAGGTTGGGGCGTAGGGATTAGTTGCATTTTAATTGAACATGATTTGTTTGCAATAATACCAGTTTTCAATGACTTACAGAGTTGTAAATTAGCTTAGGTAAAGATACTGAAGGGTACAGACCCCCTACAGAATCAGATAACCCAGAAGGGTGTGCTAGATAACACCTGATGTTCCACTGAAAACACCAATCTCTTTTTACCCATTTCAAGTCTCTCACAGTTTACATGACAGCTCTTCCCGCCTCCTATGATCATCATAATCTCAGTTATTATCCTCAGTCATAAAAAAGGGCTGATCTCAGAAGGGTTGGCCCAATTATTTACATTGGTGCAGTAAAGAATATTAGTTAACCATGTAGGCCTTCTTGGTTTTATTTTGCATTTCTGGAGCCACACAGTATTCAACAACTGTTAAGCCCAGAAAATCAACTTCTGCCTGGAAGTTTTTGTCAGAAATCTTGGATTGGAGTCTTCAAAGCCTCTGTTATTTGCTCTCCCAAGACTAGGAAACTAAGCCCAAGAAACTCTTTCCATATTTCACCTAGAGGACTTATCATGGTTGGATTCTTCATGGGTTTCAACATTTGCTAGGTACCTGGCCTGGTACCTTCCTTATCATGTGTAAGGCCAGGACCTTGCAAACCAGGTACCAGGCCTAGGAGGGCTTTGCAGGCCTTGGCTCCATGAGTTCTTCAAATGGCTAGTCATATGTGATTCTATGAGCATCATTCACAAATATGACACTCCAGAGCTGGGTGGTACAATTGATTTGCCCAGTTATATCTTGTGAATAGAGTCTCATTGAATCAGTACAAATAACTATATTGCCAGGAAAATTAAGGAGTCTTCATAACAGTTTTTAAATTCTGGGCAATCAGTGAGAATTGGGTATCATTTTTAAATGTTTTTATTTAACCTATAAAAGCAGAGTTTACTAAATTGTAGGTTAGAGATAGTTTAAAAAGTAAGAGAAAAGGCATCCTCATATATCCAGAAAATAGAACATTAAAACAGCATTAGCAGCTGGGCTCGGTGGCTCAGCCTGTAATCCCGCGCCTTGGGAGGCTGAGGTGAGTGGATTGCCTGAGCCCGCGGTTTCGAGACCCGCCTGGGCAGGCGAAACCTCATCTCTACAATAAATCAAAAAAATTAGTGGGGCGTGGTAGCACACGCCTGTAGTTCCAGCTACTCGGAAGGCTGAGGTGGAAGGATCGCCGGAGCCCAGCAGGTCGAGGCTGCGGTGGCCGGGAGCAGCCACCGCACTCCAGTCTGGGCGACGGAGTGAGACGCCAACTCAAAAAAAAAAAAAAAAAAAGAGAGAGAGAAGAGGGGAAAGAGAGAGAGAGGTAGAGAAAGAGAGAGGCTGGACTCCCGTCTAGTGCAGAAGCCTTTATTGAGAATTACAACGGGTCTTTTATCCCCTAATTTTGCACAGTCTCACGTCTTTCACGTGAACACAAAGCCAGGTTTGTG
>CAUYQG010063102.1:0-36126 GCA_963574415.1 Tarsius wallacei
TTGAGTTGGAGTCTCACTCTGATGCCCAGACTGGAGTGCAGTGGCCGTTCCCAGCCACCGCAGCCTCGACCTGCTGGGCTCTGGCAATCCTTCCGCCTCAGCCTTCCAAGTAGCTGGAACTACAGGAGCGTGCTACCACACCCAGCTAATTTTTTTTGATTTATTGTAGAGATGAGGTCTCGCCAAGTTGCCCAGGAGGATCTCGAACCCGCAGGCTCAGGCAATCCACTCACCTCGGCCTCCCAAAGCGCGGGATTACAGGCTGAGCCACCGAGCCCGGACTTAACTCAGACTTCTAACCACAAACCTCCACAAAGGTCTCAGAGTGACAGAAAGATAAGATCTCTTGAGTTTGCAATTGTTGATAGTGCTTATTAAACACATTTTTGGTCATCAGACAATGATAAGCATTAGCTTAGCACAGCACAGAAATGTGACACGAGAGGCAAACTCTTATTAGGTTTTAGTTACATATGACCTTTTATGAAGAAATTTTGTCATTTTAAAAAATGTGCTTCCTACCACTTTTTCACCTTCCATAAAAGTAATGCCATTTCTTATGAGTTTACTAGTTAATATTTTTAGATTCCTGGTTAGTAGCTTTGTATATATGCATCATTTCTAAACTTCCATTACTTGCCAAAGGCATCTATGACCTAAAGAAGTGATCCAGGCCCAGCTCAGTGGCTCAGCCTGTAATCCCAGCACTTTGGGAGGCCAAGGCGAGTGGATTGCCTGAGCCCACGGGTTCGAGACCCACTTGGGCAACTTGGCGAGACCTTGTCTCCACAATAAATCAAAAATTAGCTGGGCGTGGTAGCGCGCGTCTGTAGGTCTGGCTACTTGGAAGACTGAGGCGGAAGGATCGCCGGAGCCCA
Source organism: Tarsius wallacei (assembly GCA_963574415.1). Lineage (NCBI taxonomy): Eukaryota > Metazoa > Chordata > Mammalia > Primates > Tarsiidae > Tarsius > Tarsius wallacei. The sequence goes on from CAUYQG010063102.1 coordinate 879, forward strand.
GCAGGTCGAGGCAACATGGCTGGGAGCGTGCCACTGCACTCCAGCCTGGACAACAGAGTGAAACTCCAACTCAAAAAAAAAAAAAAAAGAAATAATTGAGGTGAGAGAGATGTGGAAAGTAAATAAGATAAACACAACTCTAATTTAAATTTCTAACATTTTGAGAGAAAAAAAGAAAGAAAACAAAAAATTGTGAAGAGGAGCGAAAAGGAGAAAAAGCCAAAAGAGTACACGCACACGCACACACACACACACACAATGTATAAATTGTTTCTACTCTCCAAGGAGCTCTATGGGTGGGGGACAACCTTTGGTTCTCTAAGTGTGTATAATAAGAAAAATGAAAGATTGATTTTCTCCTAGTTAAAACTGATTTCTTCGTGAAAATGGAAAAATCCCAGAGGTGTTATAACATTTTGTAGCAATATTCACAAAGTAATTAATTTGCAAACAAGTTGCTTTCTTTGTTATTTCATTGCCATTGACTTGAAGTTGTCATATGAGGGAAATCACAAGATTAAATGGACCCAACTCCCTTCCACAGAGGGGGAAGGAAAGAGAGTCTTATCTGTACCCTGAACACCCACTTTGCTCTGTGTGGCTCAACCACTGTGCAAAGCTTCTTGGGCACAGGGACAGGGTGTTCGTTGTGTGAACTCATTTGCACCTATGGCTCCAGCTCTTGTGTCTACCCTAAGAGCTCGCTTTTTATCAGCAGCCCAAACCTCCAGTCCCTTGTGTCCAATTTCTTATCAACACCTCTATCCTGATATACCCTGACACATTAGTTGTAACCTATCCAAACTGAACTCAGTACAGTCATACACTGCATGAAGACATGTCACTGCATAATGACAGGCAACAAGCACGCAGCGTCAGTGTTCAGGGTGTGGATAAAATCCTCTCTCCCTCTGTGAAACAGAGTTGGGGTCATTTAACCTCAAGTGATTTTCCTAGTACAATTATTTCAAAGACAAACTGCATACATGATGGTGACCCCATGAGATTAAAATACCGTATTTTTACTATACTTTTTCTATATTTAGATGCACAAATACTTACCATTGTGCTACAATTGCTTGTGGTATTAGTATAGTCGTATGCTGTACAGGTGTGTAACTCAGGAGCAATAGGCTAGACCATCTAGTTTTGTGTAAACACACACTATGGTATTTGCACAATGACAAAATCACCTAACGATGCATTTCTCAGAATGTATCCCCATTATCAAGTGACCCATGACTGTATTCACTCACCAAACACAAATCCCATCCTTTCAGGGAGTCACTAGTCTGACACTAGGAACCTGAGTCTTCCTCGTTTTTTCCTCTCTCCGATTCTCATCACCCAGTTGGTCACAAAGTCCAGTTGACTCTAGCTCATGTTATCTGCTGAATCTGATCCTTTTTCTCCATTTCCATTGCCAATCCAGGACTTTTCCATGTCTTCCCTTGTCTGTGGAAGCATCTTCTTGACAGATCTCTCAAAGCCAATCTCTCCCCTCCAGACTATCCTCCATGCTGCTCCCAAAAGTATGTTTCTAAAAAGCATTTCATTTCTTGACATGGCACAAAATGCCTTCACAATCTCATAGACAATCCATTGAAGCCATACTGAACTTTTTGGTCATTTCTTTCACATTATTACTTCTGTTTCCCATAAACCAAAAGATCTGATTACCACTTAATCTGACTAGGAGCCCTCATTCATTCTTAAAGAACCATTTAAAATGCCAACTCCTCTCTTGAGGTATTTCTGAGACCTCCAAACAAAGACTTTGATCTCTGTGCTCTCAAAAACTTAGACCAATAAGTTTATAATGCACATCATCTTAGATCATAATTACTTTTGTCTATCATCCTCACTTAACCATGAGCCTCACAAGGAAAAGGACTGCACCACAGTTACCTAAATAATCCCAGGACCTGGAACATAGTAGAAACTCAATAATATTAAACAAAAAATGACTAAAAGATATGAAGGCTAAGCACGGTTGACAAATTATCCCTGAAATGGGCTGAGGAGTGAGAAAAGTTTCGCAAGATATTCTACTTACTGAATATTGGGGAACACTTATTTTCCAGGGGGAAAAAAAACAAGACTTAAACTGAATAGTGCCCAGCCAGTCCTTTAAAACCCAATCATTTCAACAGAATTCACATAATAGCAGCAACATCTTCCAAGTATTAAGTACTTGTTATGTACAGAGTACTGTGCTAAATGTTACAGGTGATATATTTGATTCTTGTAACAGCCTTTTAAAGTGAGATTGCCTATTTTTATCCTTATTTTACAGCTGATGAAACTGAGGTTTGAATAACTGGACCAAGATTATAGAATTAATATGTGAAAGAGCCATAATTTGAACCAAGACAATCTGACACCACAATCCACACATTTAACGAATCTCTTAGTCCAATAATCTAGTCAACTCTCATTTTCTAGAAGCTAAAGCATAGGAGCTAAAGAGACTTGCTGAGAGACAAAAACAAGCTTTTAACATTAAGTATGGAATTGATTTTCAGATATGTCTTTTCCTTCAAGGTTGGATATATAATTACACCAGATAGTTAAAGTAGTATTCACTTGGTGCTACATATGTGTTCTATGATTGAAAAGGCTATCATACACCGAGAAAATCATCTTAAAAATCTAAGATATGAAGTTACATTGTGCTTTGCACATTCATTCCCCAAGACATTTTTCTTCACCAGCCATTGTGTACTAAGCTGTGTATTTGAACCTGCAGCAAAGTCTGGGTCCTTGCTCTGATGGAGTCTAAGTTCTTTATGATAATCCTACAAAGAAGGACAAAATTATGAACTTTACAGCAATTTGGATGGACTTAGAGTCTGTAATACTCAGTGATCTATCACAGAAACAAAGAACTGAGTACCACATGTTCTCACTCATAAGTGGACCCTGAACAACTATCATAATACTATAAGAAAGGGAGTGGCAGTAGTGGGAATCTTCCAGGGAAGGGAGGTGAGGAAAGGGGCACACTTCATCAATAAGGGTACCTGATCTCAAACCAGGTGAAGTGAGGACCAAAGTGAGGCCAAACTTTACCTGTACAGTGACCATTTGAATACCTAATCCTAAATTGTACCCCACATCTTTAAATTAAAAATTAGAAAAAAGAAATTGATATTAAAAATATCTAAGAACTACAAAATAATAATCCTACAACTTACCTGCCTACAGAAATGTCTAGAACAGAGTCACATATATAAGAAATTTTCATCATAATTACATAAGTACAAACAGGCACATCTATAAAACTTTTGTGTCTCTCCCAGACAGTACAAAACATAACTTTGTGAGTGCAGTAGAAAGTGTGTTGTTGTTTTTGAATGAATGGACTCTTGGATGCTGAGTCCTAGGAGAACGTAAACCTTGGCTGTAGAAACCATAATTTCTTAGATTCAAAAAAGTTTCTTTTAAACGATCATTAATTTCTTATTAAAAATGCTGTGTCTGCGACAATGTGGCCCAACAGATTCTAACAGCACTAGTGACCAACTGGGTCACAACTCCAGCGTCTATTGCCATGTGTGGGGACAGCCTGTTTCTTCGCTTTTCTTCAAGCCAAGTCAATATGAGCCTCGTGGCCCAGAGGAAGGTCCTATCCCCAGTTCCTGACTCTCTCTAAATTTTCAAAGCTTCATCTGTTTCCTTCAACCTTACAGGCCAAACCAGTGGGGATACAATCACTTTTTACTAACAGTTTTAATTTGTGAACCATGCTTTCTGCATACTTAAGTTTCACTTTCCAAAATATGACTTCAAATGTTTGTAAGAAGGTTTCAAATACAAAAAATTCTTATTTTACTCAGAATGACTAAAAAGTGCCATTGGGTGACTTAGTTTATAAGAACAGCAGCAGCACAGAGGTACCATTTGCAGAAAAAAACATGACCTTTTTTTTTTTTTAGTTCTTCCAGGCTAAAATGGTTTTAAAGTTTATTTTTTAAAAATAAGTCCAATAAGTCATTTTCCATATAAGACTCAATGTTCTTAGAATAGGGAGTAGCATAAGTTGTGGGTTTTGCAGTTTACAGCTGTGAATACTGGGATGAATTTTTTAAAGCCAAATGATGCTATGAATCTTATGGTGAGCAAAGATGAAATAAGAATTGAGATCCTCCCTATGTACCTGCATTTTGCTTCTACCAAGAAATGGGAATAGGCTACTAGTAACTTAAAATGGAAAGATTCCACTCATCTGAAGGAGTTGTGGTTAACAACAATGGCAAATTATGCAAGTCATTTTGTTCACTGATGATGAAAAATAAGGGAGCTGAGATCTCACAGAAGAAAAATAGACATATCTATTAAGAGAAGGAAAAAGAGAGAAAAGTATACATAATTAAACAAATACTAGGAGAAAAAAATCATCTGAAATGAAGACTAAAGCTGGAGACTGCAGACAAAAAAGGCTCATCTAAGTCCTAAGAAAAATTAATGAAAACACGCACACAGAGAAATGAAGAAAGTTTGGCATATCCTGCTGGAATTCCTGAATTCCAATATCAAATAGTTTTTGAGGTGACACAATTCTAGAGAGTTTTTTAAAGTTACTTCCAAAGGAATGAGAATCAGAGGAGCAGGGGCTTCTTCCCCCACTACACTAGCAGTCAGCAGACACAGCAGGACATTCACAGACCACCAAGAGGAAAGGCTACAGGCCAAGAATGCTATGCCCAGAAAAGGAAGCAGGCACCCATCAGGGTGAAAGAAAAACATCTTGACCTGAACTGGAACTCAGAGAGTTGGGGGCGATTGAAGAAAATAAGGGAGGTCTTCTGATCAAAACAGAGATCATAGGATGGAAGTCGATGACCAGAAGGATTCTGTCCCCGGATGCATTAAAAGAAGAACTCCTAACATAGAAGAGAAAACGCAGAAGCCAGCAGTGATCTGTAACTGAAAGTCTAAAGTTATTTCATCAAAGCCCGTGTATGGGCCACACTCATGGAGGCAGCGAGACTGAGGGGAAGGAGGAAGAGTCCCAAGTTCTCACAGCAGTGCAGGGGTTGGGGCTGGGCACAGCAGGCGGGGCATTGCCATTATTTATTCTAATATAAAGATAGATAAAGAAACACTCAATTAAGAGTCTCTGAACACAGTAACAACTTAGCAAATTAAGAAGTGTAGTCAACCTTCCGAATTAACTGGGGGCAAAGAGGAGAGTTAAAAGAGACATCATCATGCCAACAAAAACAAAAGAAAAAGAAAATACAAGAGAAAATAAGTACTAAATAAGCATAATATTGAAGGAATAACATCGAACATAGGCTTAGCATGCCTAGTGGGAATGGCCTGAATTCACCTATCAAAAGAAAAGATTGACAATCAGGATTTTCTTTTTTTTTTTAATCCAGCGTGAATACTGGAAGGGGGACTGCCAGGAGGTGGCATTTATGCAGAGTCCTGGAAAGGCTGGGAGTGGCCCCAAGGGCAGCATAGCCACAGACCCCTCTCTGAGCGCTGGGGGAGGAATCAGATGCTGGAAACACCAAGGGGCTGTTTTCCCAGAGGCCGAAGATTTGAAGAACCCCTGCTTCGATGCCTCGGAGGCCCTGAGGGGTCTCCTCCCTGCTTCTTCTGGAGCACTTCACAAGACTTACCCATGTATTAGACACCTCTGCCTGGGTCATCCCCACTCTGGTCTGTTGTCCACACTGCTTTCAAAGTGGTCTTTCTAAAACTAGAATCCATCGGGTCACCACACAGTCCCCATTGCCCATAAAGTCTACAGAGAGGGTCTTCTAAATGCAGGGAGAGGTTCACATTCTTTCCAGATCCCTGAAAGTGAAGACTCTCCTATTGTTTCCAAATCATTAAAAGTATAAGACTTGGTGAAGTCTTACACTGAGATGCATTAAAGACTTGGAATAATGAAGACTTCCTACCTTCTTAACTCATAGCCCAATAACAGTCAACCAGAATTACTCTCCCTTGAAATTTACGTTCCATCTCTGCTACTTCAATGCAGTGTGGAAGGAATGCGGATGTAGGAGTCAGACACACTGAAGCTTGAATTTTGGTTCTGCCACTAATTTCTGTGTGAAAAGTCACTTAGCCTTTCCTGGTCTGAGATTCTGTAGACATTGACTGAAGGTCAGAATACCCACGTCTTCGTGAGAAAGTCTATGTGGTTGGGAGGATTTAATATATGACAAAGCAGACCTGCAAGTGCTTCTTCTCCTTGACTTTGGCGCTACGTGCCTAGAGTTTTTACAACGGTTGCTGCATACGTGCCTCATGGTGGTGTTTGGAATATGACTAACATTAGTGGATGTATTATCACTCCTGACTCAGTTTTGCCACAGGTCAAACAGCATGCATGCTACATGCCATGGTTTTTCTTTATAATAAGTGGGAACATTGACTTTATGCATTTAGAATCTAAGATGAATATTATTCCAGAGTACAATGTGTTCCTCAGCTTAGTCTGGCAACTTAACATAATCCTATCTAAAGCTGGATCTATCCTTCCACAGAAATTACACCAATGCTTATTTAAATCCCTGAGCACATTGCCACCAGCATAATTGCCCCCATGACTTGGCATAGCAGAATGCTTTTCAGCAGTACAAACAAACCCTTCAGTGACCAGAGCAAATGCCCGTGGAAGGAAATTCAAGCTCTTTAACCCACCTCCACCTCTTGCACATCTGGCCCCTTCCCGTTTCCTAACTGCCCCTCCTTCCCTCCTGCCACAGGTCCTTGGCACCTACTGTCTCCATGGTATGGAATGCTCTTCCCCACAGAGTCCTCATACCATTCTCCCCACAGAGTCCTACTTGTCCTTCAAGTCTCAGCTCAAGTGTCACTTCCACAGGACAGACTCCCATGAGCCAGCCCCACCTCCACTCACCCAGTGTACTGACAATCCTTGCTACATTCTCTCAAAGAGCTGAGTTTTGTCTGTAATTATCATTTGTTCATGGGATTCTTTGATTAATGTCTCTCTCCCTCCCATTCAGTTTGCATTGGGAGAACAGGGACTGAGCTGGTTTTTCTGATGGCACTGCAGCAGCCAGCAAGGCACCTCCTGTAAGGCAAGGGCTTGGTGCTGCATGAGTGTGTGGATGGAGGAGCGAGTATCAATTCAGAAGCTAGCTAGTCCAGTGTCATGAGGTTGTAGAAAAGGCAGAATTCCATGAGCCAGTAGCCCAGATGCCCTTGGGACTTGTCACACTAGACCCTCATTCCTCATCCCCCATTCCTCTAAAGAGCAGCTGATTCACGTTGAGCCAGGACAAGATCAAACATTTGATCCATTTGATTTTGGAGTTTTAATTTTTTCCAAACTCTTGGGGTTCAAGCAATCCTCCCGACCCAGCCTCTCAAAGTGCTAAGATTGCATGTGTGAGCCACCATGCCCGGCCAGGTGTTTTAATTTTTTGCAACAAAAGTAAAGTCTATTTTTTGGTACCGCTGAAAAATGTATTCCTATGTGGGATTATACCTACTGAAAGTTCTGTCTTCACTTTTAGTGTTAATGGAACTTCCTTTTCATAACATCTCACCTTGCTTTTCCAGTCTCAAGAACAGGGCTTGGTGCTAAAGAGAAAATAAAAGTCATACAAAGATATGCAGAGTAAATAGCAGCAGAAGCACATGTCAACTTACACTGCATGTAGCACCATTTAAGTTGTTCAGAGAGAGACTGATACACACCATCCAAGAGAAAGAATTAAAGACACAATGATTCTTCTAAATGTTGGCAAGGGCTCGGAAGCACATTCACATCACTCCCTCCTCCTTGGCCTTTTAACCCTGATACTTATTGTCAATAAAAACTCCATGGCAGCCTGGGCATTACAGACAACAGATAGTCCAGGGGAGATCAAAATCAAAATCCTTCCTCTCATAGCTCTTCTATCTTATTTTCTGCCACAGAAAGAATTCCCAGTCCACGTGCCAGGGCTACTTAATTTTCATGCTGTTGACACAAGTCACTTTCCTTTCATCTTTCTCTGGGAACATTCAGCCCCCTGCTACTATATCCACTGACAGGTAACTCCAAGCAGGTCGTTTAAAAATGTAACGGTCTGATGAAACTTTTTTTTCATCTTCAGATACAGTATCAAAGGCAGCAATGCATACTTGATGCCATCCACAGTGACATGAGTGACACAGTGCCCTTGGCTATGTACATGGGCTGTTCTGAAATGGTTCCTACTTTCAAAAACAAAACCACTTTCTATTGGGTGCCTAACTTTTTTACCTCTGACTTTCCTTGATGCTCACTTGAATTATAACCTAATAAGAAACATTCAGTTGGTCACTCACCCATTAGAACTTCTGTTTGGAAGCAGAAGAGAAAGAAATACCAGAGGAGGTCTGACTTCATGTTTGCCAGAAACAGATACGGTCCTCTTGCTCGCTGCTCAAGGCTGACAGAGAACTCATGTTCTCAGTCGTTTTGTTTGCAGGAAAGGAAGTGGGTTTTCTGGGAGTTGATGTTGTGTCATGCTTACTGTCAAGTCAGGTGGGCGTCTCTTCTTCTAATGTCAATGGCTATGTAGGAGCATGAATTCTTATGGGGTTAAATATTCAATCTATAGATTATTGAGGATTTTGAAGACAGGAAAACTTTACCCTTATTCTGGTTCCTACAAAACAAGCTAAAGAGACTACGCCTATATGTTTTCAGAACCACCCTACTTCTCTGAATTTATTGCTGTTGGGGGGAACAGGATCTAAAATATCCATACAATGAATAAACATATAATATAATACATATATCTTGACACATTTTTATCTTATGCTATATGCTCCAGAGATGAGAAAGACTTTGAATAGGACAAGAGATAAGTAACATTATTACAGAAATTGAAAAGAAGAGATCTGAAGGAGGAGATCATAGACATCTGAGAAACAATATTTACGTGGCATTCACTTTAGATTGTAATTTTTCAAATGATGGGGTCAGTTTTAAACTAACTTAAACCCTGCTGTGCCTGTTACAACAGAGTCTGTAGAAACCAGAGGTTCTGCACCTGTAGGCTTAGATGAAAGCAAGAATGTTGAGAAGCTCGCCATGGTCTCTCTCTCCCTTCAGGGATCCAAAGTAGACAATAAGGACAATAAAAATATAAGTAATTATGTTTACATGTATTTACATCTTTTATATGAAATAAAATGCTCTATTTTCTCTAACACCATTGCTTCCCAGATGAGGAAACTCACTTAATTCTCTTAACCACCCCATTGGGAGCCACTACGCTCCCATTGTACAGATGAGGAAAACTGAGGCACCCAGAGATAAGGTCCTGGCCCAGGTCACATAGCTCATAAGCATCATTGCTAGGATTTAGAGAGCAACTCCAGAGTCCTCACCATCAAACAAAGCAAGGCCCATGGATCCTGCCACACGAGTCTGAACCAGCTTCTGGGATACAGGGGAGGGAGCAGGGAGCTTTTGGGAAGTGCTCTCAGCCCCAGAGAGACACCTAGGTGAGAAGCTGAAAGCAGCTGGACAGGGCAAGCAGGGTGCAAGTCCACCACATTCAGGCTTTCAGGCAGAATCCAGGTTTGGGGCTTCAGACCAGCAATTGGGATACTGCTCAGAGCCAGAGGGTCAAAAGGAGGCTGATCTCGCAGCCTCTTTGTGGGGCCGAGACTTCTCCTGGTGGCCTTTAGGATCCAGGGTCTCCGCAGGGGTGTGGAAGAAGCCTGAGCTCAGGCATAGGGGTTGGGCCACCAGGACCCTGGGAACATGCTGCCCTGACCTCCTCCCTTTCCCTTTACCACCCATGCAAGCATTGAGAGGAGAGGCTCTCAGACCCTCCAGCATTGGCCAGGGTCCTTCTGCAGCGACAGGCAGTAGAGAGCGACTGACTTCTACCAAGGCTGGCCTCGCCTTGGAACTGAGTGTGGGCAGCTTTTACTTCATCCAGTGAAAGCTGCCCCCAATTCCAGAGCTCAGCGGCTGTGGCACAGAGGAAGACGTGAGGCAGGAACCTAGTAATGAGCATCTATCGAGTGCGTACTGTGGGTCAGACACAGTACTGCACAGGGTTATCGCATTCTGTCCTCAGACAGCTCTGTGAGGCCATGCCCATTTCACAGATGTGGAGACTGAGAGTCAGAGAGGGTAGTTAACTTGCCCAGGATCACAGAGCTGGTAGGTCATGGAACCAGGCCAAACCCAGACGAAGGCGCTCTGGATCCCTTGCTTGTCATGGCCACCCTGCACTCACAGGTGCTGCCCCACTTCTCTGGCCAGAAATTCCTGGCAACATGGTTTCTGTATCTCATATTTTCATGGAGGAAGGATACTTAGGTCCCAGAGGAAGCTGCAAAATCTTTGAATGCAAAAAAGTTTTCCTAATACAATTCAGGTGGAATGTCTCTACCCCAAGGACAGGGAAGTTGTGCCAGTTACAGGTGAAGTTGGCTTGAGCTAATTGGATCTGTGTGTTTTTACTTGATCTGAATTTGTTGGCTTTTTGTCCACCAGCAGGCTTCTCAGTTTGTAAGACATTTGGTGGCGACCCGCCTTCATGGAGTGGAGCTTGCGTCTATGTCTTCAGGGTTTGATGCCAAAGTCCCCTGCATGCGTCCTTCCGTGCCCCGCCTTCTCAAAATCTCGGCCAAGAACACCAGCACTTGTGGTTTTAAATATTCAGCACTGCTTTTCATGTGCCTGGAAAATTAGCTGGGTAAAAATTTCCATTCACCCCACAGGAAGTGCTTATTGTTTGCTTTTAATTTTTTTTTTTCATTCCATGACTTAAGAGGGTTTTGATTTGTGTGTGCAGAGGCCTGGGGCGAGGGAGGGGCATGGAAAGTTTGTTACATTAAAGTGGAATGTTTGTTATTTCTTGCCTTGTGGGCACCAGAGAAAGACTTTGGGACAATAAATAAATAAAATTATTACAAAAATTGAAATGAAGAGATCTGAAGGAAGAGCATCACAGGAATCTGAGAAATAATATTGACATGGCATCCACTGTAGATTGTAATTTTCCAAATAATGGGGTCAATTTTAAACTAACTAAAATCCTGCTCTGTCTATTACAGCAGAGTCTGCAGAAACCGGAGATTCTGCACACATAGGCTCTGCACTGGCGGCCTGCTTGCCTTTCAGAGGGGCCGCAGGTGAGCATCTTTCGTTTGCTTTGCTTGAAATTTACGAGACAGCATTTGCCTGAATAGAAGCGCTCACATGCCAGAGTGATACCTTCCAAACAATAAGGTTCAAAAGCACTCCAAGGCTGGACGCTGTAGTCCCAGCCTTTAGGGAGGCTGAGGCAGAAGGATCACTTGAGCTTACGAGGTCAAGGCTGCTATGAGCTTAATCGTGCCTCTGTACTCCAGTCTGGGCAGCAAAGATAGACCCTGACTTAAAAAAAATTTTTTTTTAATGAAAAAGTACCCCCCAAATATCTATGCTTCACCGAAATGTGGTTTACCCTTCTGAACGGACATGCTTTGGAAGAGAAAATTTCTCCCTCATCAAAATGGTTTCTCCTATAGTGCCCACATTGTGGAGCAGTGCCACCAAACACCCTGTCCCTTCTGCCACAAATTCACCAAAATCCCCCATGATTCGACTTCCTGGCCATTTCCCAAGTCATTTTTCTTCCTCTCTTGCCATCACCACTACAACCAGGACAAGCTTTGGAAATGTAAATCAAATTCATTCATGCTTCTCAGCTGTGCTGCCTCCACTGGCTCCTCAGGCATCCTAGGTAAGGGCCCAAATCCCTCCAAGACCCTGCATGAAGGGCAACACCTTCCCCAGTTCAACCTCCTCTCTGGTTGCGTTTGTTCTTCCTTCTGCCCTGAACACTTCAGTCACATTGGATGATGTAGAGTTCTCTAAGTTCCCCAAGCTAACGTGTCCTTCTACTGCCAGGAGCTGTCTTCTTGTCCTGGCCTCCCCTCCTCCTCATCCCACTCTTACTTCCTCCACAGACGTCCTACATCCTATAGGACTTTGCTCCCACATATAGCAAAGTAGCCATCCTGTTCACTACCAACCACACCTATAACTGGTCTACATGGGACCTTTTCTGTGCCCTCCCAATGCTCTTCTGAATCCCCCATTCTAGATCTTATCCTATTATTGTAATGGCCTATTTGCTTTCTGGAAGCTTCTACTGAACTGTGAGCAATGTCAGAACCAGGACTGAAGATGCCTTCTTTGCAGCCATATCTTCAATGCCCAATATGGTGCGTAGACAAAACAAATGCCCCATCCATTGTTGAATGAATGAGTGTCTGGAGAACCTGTGACTTTCAGAGGGGTCATGTGACCTCAGGAATGCTCACCAGTGACTATTTTGCTCTTTGAGTCGTAAAGTGACAACAAAAAATTATCAAGATGTGTTTGTGTTTCACATTGAAATTGATTCACTAAATAGAACAATTTATCATCCTGATTCATCTCCCATTTGGTCATTTACCCATTCCTAATTTTCAAAAATTCAATTTTAACAGCTAAGTATTTTCCCAGTTAAAGTTATTAATTAATCCATAAAGCCCAGAAAACGAAGTGTATGCTTCCATGAAAGGTGAAAACAATCACAGTGTAAGATGTGACTATAAAGTTGTATGATTGAAATTGCTAACAAATACACCTCAACTCAGCCATGTTGGCATCCATTTCAATGGTGGCACCATTGCTCAAAACATCAGTAAGGCGCTTCTTCAGGTCTCTGGCTCCCTCAGTCCTACCTTTTGCCCCTCAGTCACTCTAGCTTCTTCCCTCAGTTTATAAACACACTAGAACTCTAATCACACACACATACACACACACACACACACACACACACACACACAAAACTTCCTCAGACTCTACAAACCTGCCATCTACTCCTCTCTTATTTCTTAGTAAAGAGAAGTCCACACTCAGTCTCTACTATTCATTTATTTCGGTTAGATTATTTATTTTTTAATATATCTATTTATCATCAAGTTATGGTGTACAAGTAAGGATTTACTCTGTAAGTAGGCTGCAAAGGTGAAGTTTGACCCTCACTCCCCCGGTAGTGGACCAGGCACCCTTTGTGTTGTTGTGTGCCCCCACCTTCCTTCATCCCTCCCTCCGCTCCTCAGTGCCCAACAACTGCCCATCCCATCCTTGTGCTAATGTGACCTGTGATCAGAGCCTGCTTATGAGTGACAACACAGGTATTCAGTTCTTTGTTTCTGTGACGGTTCACTTAGAATGATGGTCTCCAGCTCCCTCCAAGTTGCTGCGAAGGTTCTCCTCTTCATTTATCCTAGTTGTTCCTCAACCCACTATGGATTGGGAACACATCTATCATTCCATTGAAATCATTTTTCCTAAGCTCACCCTGAGCTCCCCAATGCAGATGCCAGTGAGCACGCTCCATCCTAACCACCTTGACCTGTCAGAGTTGTCTGAAGCGCTACCTCATGCTTGATGTTGTCCTTGCTTTATCTAGACGTAGAGGTGCCCCTTCCTGATTGAGTTGTCAGAGCTAAGAGCTAATTTGCTAACTGTAGCTTACTTTGCACACCTCTGCTCTGATCCATTCTGTACTGAATTTAAAGTCGGACTCCCCTTCCTAATTTCAAACAGCACCTCCCTCTATGCTCCCAGGCGTGATCAGAATCTATGCTTTCCTCTCTGTCCCATCTCTCAGACCTATCCCTCCACTTGGTTGAACTCCTTTGTCAGTTCTTCTAATTGTTCTCTCCTCTTAAATGTTTATGAGCTCGAACTTTAGTTCTCTGCTTTCCTGGTTCTATATGTTCCTCCCGAGTGATCAAGCAGGTAATGTCACTTGTTCATTACCAAATTAAAGTGGGGAGGCTGAGATGGAAGATTGCTTGAGCCCAGGGGTTTGAGACCAACCTGGGCAACACAGTAAGACCCCGTCTCTACAAAAAAATTAAAAATTAGCCTGGCATGGTGGCGCATGTCTGAGGCCCAGCTACTCAGGAGACTGAGGCAGGAGGATCACCTGAGCCCAGGAGGTCAAGGCTAGGGTGAGCTGTGATTATGCCACTGCAATCCAGTCTGGGCAACAGGCTACTAACATCGAGACATTATTTTCCTGTGTGCCTCTTCACCTGACTCTGGTCCCCAAAGTGCTCTGAGCCACAAAAACGTAGTTGAAATAAGCTCATGATCATTCCTGAAAAACCACAGCTCAAAAGACTCACATGCGTGTATGCATACAGGGCCAGGCAGAGAGAACAAATGAGAAGCAGGACCCCGTGTGAGGTGGTCGGTGGTAGTGGGCACAGGGCAGACTGAATAGGAGCTACCAAGCAGGCCTACGTACAGACTGTGCAGGAGTATTAAGCCAGTGTGGCCATTCCTTCTGAATATTCCTGCAATGACTACTAGTCATTGCAGGAAATAGTCCAGTTTTTAAATTTTGCAGCTTATTCACATTTAAAATACAATGTGAGCCAACATGGTGGGAGGCAAACAAAATATATCTAAAGATCCAATTTGGTCCATGTATGATCAAATTATTTTATTTTGTTTTATTGTATTTTAGAATTGTGGGATACATGTGATGATTTACTATATAAGTAAATTGCATGCAGGTGAGGTTTGGGCTTCTAGTGAGCCATTTTAACCTCTGCTTTAAAGGATGACACTCATTTGGCAGGACGTACATTTCCACATGGACATCAAGTCCAGAGACCCATACTCTAGACCTGACTCTGTCATGTATCAGTTGTGTGGCCCTGAGAAATATGTCAAACCTCTTTGAGCAAAAATTCACTCATCTGTAACCTCAGGAGTCTTGGGAGGACCAAAAGGTAATGTATATGAGGGGGGAGCTCCCCCCAAAACAGGAATTTATTTATTAAAATTGTGTATCTTTAATGTGTTTAAACTTCGGTCATCTTCAAAGTACTCTCCATTTGATTCAATATACCTGTTGAGACACTTTTTCCACTGCTTAAAACTGTTTTTGAATTCTGTCCATTTTGATGCCTTTTAATGCTTCTGGTGTTTTTTGTTTCATCTCTTCCACATCAGCAAAACATTTTCCTTTGAGGAATTTTTTTATCCAGGGAAACAAAATAGTCACTAGGGTAAGATCAGATGAATAGGGAGGATGAGGCACGGGGGTCAATGCCATTTTTGGTCAAAAAAATTGGTGAACACTGAGTGCAGTGTGGGCAGGTGCATTGTCATGGGGGAAGAACCCGTCACCGGTTTGCCACAACTCGGGATGATTTTTCCAAATTGTGATGCAACCTTCTTAAAACTTCCAGATAAAAACTTTGGCTGATTGTTTGGTCTGGAGGAACAAATTCTGAGTGTAACACAAGGGTCCCATCCTCCAAAAGATAATTCAGGTTTTTTGGGGGCCTCCCTTCATACAAAAACTCTTAGAAACTATCACAGGATATCAAAAATATAGCCATTGTGATTTAATATTTTTATTAATTTTTAATAATTATTTGATATTTTTTAAATGTCTTATGTTTTGACTCATCCCAAACATTTGTACACAGGATTAAGACTGGTGACCACCTTTTGGAAAACCATGAAAATAGCATCACTGGCCTTCTTTGAGTGGCTATTTGGAGTAAAATTTTAACAACCTCTCCCC
The DNA here is from genome assembly GCA_963574415.1 of Tarsius wallacei. Classification (NCBI taxonomy): domain Eukaryota; kingdom Metazoa; phylum Chordata; class Mammalia; order Primates; family Tarsiidae; genus Tarsius; species Tarsius wallacei. Next base: position 16,454 of record CAUYQG010063102.1, read on the forward strand.
AGTAATTGATGTATTTTTAAGATATAAAATTATAACGTCAAACCTATGAAATTCATTTCATTTAAAAACTACTCTCTCTTGATTTTCTTTCTTTTCAAGTGCCATAAATGGCAAAAATAACCCTTTCTCTAAATTCTACTTAAAGCCTAAATGCCCTTCACCCAAGGAGCTTAGATTGGCTAGAACACTATACTGGAATTGCGTAGAAATGACAGAGGTTAAGTTCAATTATATTCAGTTTCTTGCACTGTGCTTTGTGTGAATGGATGACACCTACTGGTACAAACTGAAAATTGGCTTTCTCATTTTAAGAAGAAAAATAGCTGTTCATCTCTCAGGCAAAGAAAGAAAAAGAAAGGAAGGAACGAACGAAGGAAGGAAGAAAGAAAGAAGAAACGAAAAAGAAAATCACATCCTGCAGAGTCAACAGAGTCCACAGTGCATTTGCCAGAGGAGTGAGCCAAGGATTTTGTGAAGTCACAAGAAAGTGCTTATAGCACGGCACATGGAAAAAGCAGTCCACATGTATGACAGGTATATAAGCTTACTGCTTAAACCTCTATGTAAACATCTATAGAGAAAATACATACCAACCATATATAGAACAAATGGAAATGATAAGCAACAGAATATTAATTTGCTAATTAATGTGCTAGTATTACCAATGAATATTTTTTCTTTATGTTTTTCTGCACTTTCAAAACTTTCTCCTATGACCATGTATCATTCCCATAACAGGAATAAACAAACATGTGTGTGTGTGTGTGATGGGTTTTTTTCTTCCTTAAATAGCTCAATAATGAGCTTTAAATTGTGGTAGCCAAGGTCCCTATGGTCCATGATTATTTTTTTTAATATTCATTGTCACCTAATTTTTTCTAAATGAACATGAGAATCATTTAAGACTTTTTCACAAGTCTTCCCTGCCCAGCCTCCTTGTTCCCCAAGTCACTAGAAATTTGATTCCTTACAGTTTGAGGACCCAGACCTCTATGTTACCACTTTGGAATCCCAGAAGCAGCCCACAGCCTGGGAATTCATAGCGTTCATAAGCCATTTTATTTTAAAAGTCAAATAAAGGTTAACAGAGGTAAGCATGAGTGCCATGAGACTGTCCCGATATAAAATGAATCTCATACTTTTTATCGATGTCCACCTGTGTTTCTTAGTCACTACTTCATGTCTTAAGTAAACTTTGGTGGCGATAAGAAATTCCTTTAACAGGAGGTTTCCCCATTCTTCAGTGCTGAGCCACTTGAAAAGGAGGCAAGGATCTCAGAGGTTAGTGGGATTTGACCGAGAATTATGAGGAATGACAACTGAGCTAGGTAAGTGTCAAAAAACATTCAAGATGGCTAGAAAGCCTGGTGGAGAAGCTGGAGTGACAGACAGACCTGAATGTGTTGGTGATTAAGGCAGGTCAGAGAGATAATAAAAGACAGAAAATATATGAACTCACTTGCACATGGAATGGTGCCGTGTACATGACATCTACACACAGCGTGTGTTCAAAATCAGTGGCTTGTGCTGAACAAATATCATCATCCCCACCTTGTAAGAATGGAAGCCTGAGCCTCAAAGAAATTAAAGGTTTTGCCCAAATTCGCTAAGCCAGAATGAGAACTCATATATAATTGCTTAAAAGATTAGTGTCTAGAAAAAACAAGAGAAGCCAGGGTGTTCGGCTTACAGGAATTTGTCCTGAAGGCTTGGATCTATCTTAGTCTCTCTGATTAACATTTTCATGCAACTGTAAATAATATTGGACCCAGTCTCTCCTCAGTTAGCCATTAATCATTCCCCAAGTTATAGATGCACTGAAGTGACCAGATCTCTCTGATGTTACCTTTTAATAGGTCATTTGCTATACAAATATAAACAAAGTTTTGGAAGATGCAGTTATAAAGTCATGAAAATAAATGTCACCCTTTATTATCCAAACCTCTACCTTAAATCTTTAGAATTACTTTATGACAGTTCCACTAGATTAGTTATCAAGACACTGTGAGCCCAACACGGACCCCCAGCCCAGATGATGAGCAGATTACTCAAATGGTACACTGAATCAAAATGCTCAAGGAACGTGGATGAGAATTGTCAGAGTGAAATTAAAATTCATCCAGAAGAATAAATCACTTAATAAAAAGGAGTAAAGATGATTACTAGGCCTGCCACACATTAAACCATATTATAAAGTAATAATAATTAGATCATTTTATACTGGCACGAAGATTCAATTCAATGGAACGAAACATATGTCCAGAAGAACTGGGTGTTTTTGTATATAAGAATTTAATGTTTATTGAAGTAATCATATTGGGTGACGTTCAGTTGCAAGTAAGATAAACCATTCCCTCTAATTTAACCAGAAAAGGATTTGTTACCAGATATTACAAAAGTTTTGCAAGAGTTGGAGAAGCAGATTCTAGGCTCCATTCTCTAGAGTGACACGTTGCTTTATTATGATCATAAAAGCCACCACAGAGCCTGTTGGAGGCTGCCATGTCAGGAATCCACTGACTCTAAGACTATCCTGCTATCGCAACTTGTGCAAAACAGGTGACTTCTCTTCCATGAGTGCACTTCCTAAAGCAAAGATTGTGTTGGCACATTTGATCAATGTCACCAAAACTACATTGGAACCATCGCTGCAAGGGACCTCAGAAAAGGTAGTTTTCAGATTTTCAACCGCTACGATACAGGGAGGCTCACTTGGACGTTGGAATGGAATTTGAGCAAATCAATTTTGGTAGCCATCAAAGCAACATTTCACAGCAGCTGGAAAATGATGCCAAAGCATTTAGGTAGCTAGTTGAGAAAAAAATTAATTTAAATCCAGGCTGGGTATGGTGGCTCATGCCTGTAACCCCAGCACTTCGGGAGGCCAAGGCAGGAGAATTGCTTGAGCTCAGGAGTTTGAGACCAACCTGGGCAATATAGCGAGACCTCATCTCTAAAAAAAAAAAAATTATTTAGATCTATACCTTATACCATACACCAAAATTAACTGCATATAAATTAAAAAGTTAAATCATAAAATTTACATTAAAATTATAAAATTTACATTAAAAGTAAAAGAACATGAAGAAATATTTTCTAAGTACAAAAGAAATCCTGTAGAGAAGCATTAATAGATTAGATTCAAAAAGAATTATTCACATAAAAAATAATTATTATAATTCAGATTAGAGAAAATATAAGACGATGCAAAGGATGAATACTTGTCATATTTAAAATACTCATGCAAATTGACTGAAAAGCATTAAGACCCCATAGATAGATAAGAAAAACACTTGAATATAAAATTGACAAAGAGGAAAATGAAAAAAGATGTGCATAAGTATAATAAATTGTTACAAATAAAAAGAAAATGGGGTCAAAATATTAATGTCAAAGGAAAATTGAAGACAAGAAAGTTATGTTGTGCTGATAAAAAGTGAAATTCACAATGAAGCTTTAGTAGTCATTAATCTTTATATTTATGTCATTGAAATATATAAAGTAAAAACTGCCAGAAATATATGAAAAATTGACAAAAACAAAATTGTTATGAGAAATTACTCTAAATCTTTGAGTGTTAAAGATGGAATTTGAATTTAAATTGTGAAAGCTTGATTTATTAGATACATATTAAACTTTTAGTCTATTTGGGAATATATCTGCTTTTCCAACACACGTGAAACATTTATGCAAAGCAATGGTGTATTAGAACCGAAAGAAACTCTCAATATAAATTGAAACACAGGAAATTTACATCTTTATTGATTACTATGCAGTAAACCTAAAAAGTTTTAATGTTAAAACATAGTTACTCAAAAATTTCAAATGTCACTCTCTAAAATGACTCTCTGGTCAAGAATAAATAGTAAATTGCAATCATAGACGACTTGGGGAAAGTGACAATAAAATGCAATTACCAAAACATATTAGATGTGGCCAGCCAAAGCTTTAATTGGGGGAAGCTGTAGTCATATCACTTGGAGGTTTTTTTTAATTACTAAACAATAATGAAACGACACTAATGAGTTATCATTTATGTAAAGAGATGCAAAAAAAGAGTACAGATAATCCTTTAAAAAGAAGAAACATAGAATTAACATATGTTTTTAAATGTAAAATACTGGGTCAAGAAACAGAAAAATTGTAAATAATAAATTAAAAGTCCTTTCTTATTTTTAAAAATATTAATTTGAGCAAGAGTCTTGGCATGAGGAAAAAGAAACTATGCTTGCAGGATATTAGAAGAGAAGAAGAAAATAATTCAGATACTGATGAAACTTTTTAAATATTTTAAAGAAAACACAAAACTCAATTCCATAAAACTTTTTAAAATATAGTTAAAATAGCCAGTGTTCCGGGACATAGAAAATTGACACAGTACTTAAAAAAACTAGTAACCTTGGAAGAAAATAACACTAAGAAACTAGCCCATTCGAAAGAGCTGAGCCCAGACTATTCTACAAGTGAGTTCTTTAATGACTTTCAAAACGTAGAAAATTCCCATGGTATTTAGCCTCATCTGGAGCCCTAGAGGTAAAAATTGAAAGTGTTCCACTTTATTTGAGAAGTTAACATAATGTTAATAACAAAATTTAGCAAGGGTAACTCAAAAAAGCCCCACAGACCAATCTCATGAATACAGGTACAAACATTCTGAATTAAATACTTTTTAAAAAAACTAATTCGGAGGTTTATTAAGGAAATAATTCACCAGATAGAGTTTATTCCCAAAATGCAAGGATTTCCTAATGTAAGAAATATATATATTGTTAACTCTGCATGATTTTTAAAAAGAAATATCTGTTAATACATCAGAAGTAGAAGGAGACTTCTCAATCTAATGAAAAGTCACTGCCTTAAATCACTGGACATTATCATGTTTACTTGTGGAACACTTAAGATATCCCCTGAGGCTAGAAAGAAGGCATCATTCTTGTGGTTTTTAAATATCCAGAAAAATATTTAAAAGAAATAATCCTTATACATTTTTACAAAGAGAAGAAACAATTATCATATATTTGCTCAGGTTCGATTGATTGCCAAGATGATCTGAGAGAATGAGGTGAAAAGGCATTATAATTAATAAGGAAGTTTAGCAAGGTAGCCAAGAACAAAGTAAATATGTTTTCAAAAGTCAATAGCTTTCTATACGTCAGGGGAAAAATTAATGGTTAGAAAACGACTGGGGGAAAATAACAATAAATATACACAGTCTATATCAAAAAAGCTACAAAACTTTCAGAACAACATAACAGAAGATTTGAGTGAATAGAAAGGCCCACCATACCTCCAAATGGGAAGACACAATGTCATAAAGATATTCTCTCCAAATTAATTTATAAATGTAATGTTTTTACAATCAAATACCAATTGGATTTTTTGTGTTTGGGAATCTGACAAAATGGTCTGAGCGTTCTCTGGAAGAATGAAGTTGAGAATAGCCATGACAATTAATCGTCTGGAAGGGGAAGGACCAAGGTGAGGTGAACTGAAGAATAGGTGTGATAGATCTTGAAACCAAATGCAACACCCAGAAGCAAATCCAAATAACATGGAGCTCAGTACAACAACAGATGCACAGCATTCCAAGTTTGTGGCATACATAAGTACTTTTCAGTTAACAAAGAGTTAGGAATAACTAGCCAAACTTTTGGAAAAAGTGGAGTTAGTGCCCTGCCTCTCATAATATGGCAAAATAAATTCACGATTCAAAATTAACTGTAAAAAAATGAAATCATAAGAGAATTTGAGGAAAATTTAGTTTAGACAAGTATGCCCTAACTGCTTGGAAGGATAAACTCCTTCATGGTTTACATTTCAGGCCTTCTTATCTGTGTTGTCATCTTTTTATTTTAAACAGTGATCGTGTACTAAAAATAATAATGATATTTTTTGTGAAAATATATAGATGAATAATTTTTCTGATCCCTAGGTGAAGAAGGTATTTCTAAGCCTAAAAGCAAAGAAAAAAATTACTTGTAAAAGAAAAATCTTGATACAATTAATTCAAAAACTCACAAATTTTCATATGTCAAAAATATAAAAGTAAAAGTAAAATAGTGAAAGGAGAAAAAAATACTTGCAACTTATATGGCAACAAAAGTCCAGTGTGAGCAATCTATAAAACTTCTTGCAAGTCATTATTAATAAGATGATCACTCTAATTTTTGAAAGCAGATAAAAAGTCTAAGTAGACAATTTATAAGAAAAATAAAGACCAAAGTCCACATTAAGAAAAAAAAGGTTGAAGCTCACTAGTAGCAAAAATAAATGAGATACATAAAACTACAGAGACAATTTATTCTGCTCCAGTTGGCAAAGATATTTAAATGATATTTAAAAGTTACTCATTGGTGTTTCGAAGATATTAAATAAAATCTAATGTTGCATTTTGGTAAGGAAATAAGCAATGGGCATTTTACCCCACAGCTGGTGGGAGCAACTAGCACTGATTCAACCTTCTAAAGAGCAATTTGGTAATAATATCAGAAGTCTTAAAGCACATCACATGGTCTCCTGACCAAGTAGTGCCCTCCCCAGGCGTCTGATCCATCATTTCATCAGATACTTGCAAGCAGGTCAGGGTCCTCACTGAAGCTCAAGTTATGACCCCAAGCCCATACATATATATGCATCTATATTATAAATTAACTTATAGCTATACAGACATTCCTCTACTTACAATGTGGCCTTGTCTTTATAAACCCGTTATAAGTTGAAAGTGCATTTAATGCGCCTTAACTACAGAACATCTAGCTTAACCTAGCCTACCTTGAGCATGCTCAGAATACTTATGTTAAGCTTAAAGTTGGGCAAGACCATCCAACACAAAGCCGATTTTATAACAAAGCATTGAATATCTCATGAAATTTATTGACTAGTGTACTGAAAGCAAAAGGCAAAATGGTTATATATGAAGCCTCACCATTAACTATGCAGGTACTGCATATCACTAGCCCCAAAAAAGACCAAAATTCAAAATTTGAGATAAGACATCACTTTCATATCATCTCAAAGTCGAAAAATCTTAAGTCGAAGCATTCTAAGTCAGGAACCGTCTCAACAAATTCCAAATATCCACATGTTGTCCTACCTTCTTTACAGCCGGTTGGAACCTTCCAAATGACTGGATGAATTTAATTCTTTTAACTGTTGAGTGTTAGATGGCCAGAGCCTGAACAGTAAAGAGCCAGAAAACATAGCTATTCTAGTTTTGAAAATTTGTCCTGAAAACAGCCTTAAAAACATACAAGGGGAGACCTCCAAAAAACTGAAATTATTTTTTGGAGGGCAGGCTTCTTGTTGTATAGGCTTCCTCTCCTAGGTAAGTGTTCTAGGAACCCATCGACATCAGTGTACCAGCTAGCTTTGTTGTGAGAGTCTGTGTTCGGAATTGGGTTTTTTGTTTGTTTGTTTGTTTGTTTTAGAGATTTTTTCAACGTGTTTGCCCATTTCATTACGGGTGATTTACGAGCATGTCGCCTACACTATGCTAAGTGTTCAGCAGTTTTTGACTAAAAACAGCATGAACCCTGTGCCCCACCTTCCCTATTTACCCAATCATTCACTGAGCAACTTTTGTTTTCTGGAATGAAAAAAGTTTGAGGAGGCGGAGGGGGAGCTGCTAGGGGAGGGAGGGACATGCCTCACCAACATAGGGGGTACCTGCATGATCAATGTTTGTATACCTAGCCCTGAATTGTACCCCACATCTTTATAATAAATAAATTAATTAATTTTTAAAAGGGGAAAAGTTCTCAAAGGGAAACATTTTGCCGATGTGGAAGAGGTGAAACAAAAAATAGTAGAAACACTGAAAGGCATCAAAATGGATGAGCTCAAAAACTGTTTTGAGCAGTGGGAAAAGCATCTCAATAGATGTATTTCATCAAAGAGTACTTTGAACGTGACTGAAATTTAAACATGTGAGAATAAATACACAATTTTTAAAAAAATAAATTATGGCCGGGCTCAGTGGCTTAGCCTGTAATCCCAGCACTTCGGGAGGCCGAGGCGAGTGGATTGCCTGAGCCCGCAGGTTCAAGACCCTCCCGAGCAACTTGGCGAGACCTCATCTCTACAATAAATCAAAAATTAGCAGCGCATGGTAGCGCGTGCCTGTAGTGCCAGCTACTTGGAAGGCTGAGCCCAGCAGGTCGAGGACGCGGTGGCCGGGAGCATGCCACTGCACTCCAGTCTGGGCTACAGAGTGAGATTCCAACTCAAAAAAAAAAAAATATGAGTTTTTTGGGTACCCCCTCATAAAATTCTAAAATGAGGTAAGACAAGATCCCTGGATTGTAGTGGTCAGTGCCCTGCCTGACTCCTAGGGATCACTACTCCAACAAAGGTTACTTACAGAGCCTTTTCAGAGACTAGCCTATTCAGTCGGTCCTGCCCTGGATCAACAGAGATCATCTACACAGCAATAGAGGGCAAAGTCAAGAAAGAGCCCCAGGCAGTCATGTTTATTTTTTTCTCTCCATAGGAATAAACACCACCAAGAAGCCCTCTGTTTCCACGCAATTATTAAAAGGTAATGGAATTCTTTTGTGAAGCTTTTGCCTGGGAACCCACTGCCTTAGAATCAATGAAAAAGCATCAAGTGGGTTTGGGAGTGATTAAAAAAACACACCCAAGGAAAATCAAAAACCAAACCACGGAAGTCATAGAGACCTCAGCCTGGAAGATGGAAAGTTGTGGGTAACAGAAGCCCTGTGAGTGGAGTCATTTGTTTTATATGCCCCCATTTTCGTTTCAAGTGCCAGAACTGTTCATTTTTACTTGATTTTCTGAGGCGCCATGTTCATAACAATGTCTTATACGAGTCAGTTTCTCCTTCAAATTTATAAAACGAAAAGTTTTGCTGCAAGCTTAAATGTGATTTTTATTACACCCAGTGCCCAGGAATTCTTCCAGTGAAATACAATTTGATTTCAAAACAGAAAAACTGGATTCCCTCCACAGACGCTTGCTTGGCTGCAATCTGTTGGAGTGACTGTGGCTTCCTCCGGAGAGCCCGGCTGTCTGGGGCAGGGATTAGGAGCCAGCCTGAGAGCCAGGCCTTCTGGGTCCCAGGCCAGGCATCACTGTCTCACAGCTGCAGGCTCCAGACCAGTGACAGAACCTCCCAGAGGCCCACTTTCTCATCTGTAGAAGAAAATGAGTGAGTTTGTTGTGGGAATTACATTAACACAGTAAACCACTTCAACTAGTATGTAATATGTCTTTTTTTTTTTTTTTGAGTTGAGGTCTGACTCTGTCACCCAGGCTGGAGTGCAGTGGCATGATCACAGCTTACCACAGCCTCAACCTCCTGGGTTTAAGCAATTCTCCCTACTAAATCTCCCAAGTAGCTGGGACTAGAGGCTTGTACAACACCAGCTAATATTTTTTATTTTTTGTAGAGATGAGGTTTTGCTATGTTAATTAGGCTGGTCTTGAAACCCTGGGCTCAAGCCCCCACCTCAGCCTCACAAAAGTGTTGGGATGACAGACATGAGCCACTGCACCCCGGCCTTAATCGGCCTTAAACTGTCTTATTTACTCAATAAATACTAGTCTAGCGGCAGCTGCTGTTGTCAAGGTAGCAGAGAAGTTGTACTTAACTCCTCACTCTTTCAGACTGATGATGGCCTGGGGGTGCTCTTGTGAATCAAAGGGTGGCCTGTGTGATCGGCTAGTCAACAGCCAAGCTGTCTTGCAGGGGCTCTGAGCACGGGCTGTGGTGGCTGGTGGTGAGGTCTTGTGGCTCAGGCTTTCTTGGTGGGTTTCGCTTTGAAGATGCAGAGGTTGTTGACCTTTAAAAAAAAAATCCCTCCAACCTTTTTCTTGCTCTGCCTGTAAGAGTCAGTCAAAGCTTACAACTGTCCCTTATTCCTGGCCCTCCAAAAGCCAAGCGTAGAAAGAAGGCCACCACCAGGGAATGTGAAAAAGGAGAAGGCGTGTGACTTGCGCTGTTTTCAGGGCTGAGGTCAAAAGGTTTTCCCCTGTTACCTTGCAGTGGGAAAACTCCCTTAAGCCTCTCCTTTCTGCCAAACACCATCCATAACGATGCCACGTGGAAGAGATGGAAATACAGTCATTACCTTCCCTCAATCGCTTCCCAGTTGCTGTGTTGGGTTATTAGAGTTTCAGTGGCTGTACTTTTTCTAAATACCCCCAGGATTAACTGCAATAATGACAGCCCCTCAATGACAAAAATCACCCAAGTTGGGTGACAGCCCCTCAAGGACAAAAATCACCCAAGCTGGGTGTTAGCAGCTCCACTTTACTGTCCCGTGAGCACGTGAGTTGGTAGCTCAGAGTGCACCAGAAACCCAGTCATCTGGTCCGAGGGAGTCAAGGGTAAAAGCGTCTTGGGGACTGTTTTCCCCAGTGGGAAACAGGACCTTCCAATCACCCAGAATATGAACTCAGAAATCGCTAAAGAAACCTCGAAGGGATTCAAAAGCATCCAGGGAAAAGCCCTGTGTGCTCGTGGTCTCCCCGAAGATACTGCGGAAGCCCAGGCGTCAGGTGCCGCGCTCTGGCTGGCCCAATGGCAGCAGCCCAGGTTGGGAGTGAGGGGCCAGAGGGTGGGGGATGAGAGGAAACAGGGAGGGGCGAGGAAGGACAAAAGGAGCAGGAAATAAAGGGACAGGGGAGAGAGAGCAGCCAGAGGAAGGGCGGGCTGTGGGAAGGAGAGCGCCTTTCTAGGGAGACTTAACTGAGGACCCCAGGCATTGAGGACAACTTGTTCCACCCCCAGGCTGGTTTTCTTAGAGGCTTCTACAAGGGGCACCTCTGAAACTGAAAAGTGATCTCCCCAGCTTTCAAGCATTGTCCTAGTCCCTGGATGATTTCTGTTTGTTGATTTTCAGGTGTTTGTTTTTGCTATTTCCCAGTGCCACTTGGACCATGATTATCTTTATATTTGTATTTTTAGTAAATTTGTTCTTATATTTTTATTTTAGAATTAAATAAATTGAACATATCATATCAGTAATTAAATGGAAAGCCAATATATTATTTGCCACAAATAAAAGGTAATGATGAAAATAAATAATACATTAGATTATAGCCAGATAATATTGAGAGAGAGAGAAGGAAAAGTAAGAGAGAGAGAGAGAGAGAGAGAGAGAGATTACCTTGTGTGTTAAGGAAGTATTAAAGATATAAGGACACTAACCCTTGTTCCTTGATATAGTCAAAAGTAATGAAAGAGAATAGAAATGCGAAAAGATACTCTCACTTTGTGAATGAATGTTATTTAAGGCCTTCTCCAATACTACCCGAAATCATTTTTTTTTCCTCAGACCTCCTAAAACTGTTAGTATGCATGCCACACTCTAGAAAATTCTAGGTCGATGAGAATTTCATCCCCTGGAAAGGACTGTGCTCTTTATAAATTAAGACAATTTTTTTCAACTGAGTGCAGTGTCTCATGTCCATAATCCCAGCACTTTAGGAGACCAAGGTGAGAGGTCTGCTTGAACCCAGGAGTTGGAGACCAGCCTGGGCTACATGGCAAGACTTCATTCCTATGAAGAATTTTAAAATACATATATTATCCAGGTGTGGTGGCACATGCCTATAGACCCAGAAGGTCAAGGCTAGGTGAGCGGTGATTACACCAATGCACTCCAGCCTGGGCAACAGAGTAAGACCCCAACTTCAAAAAAAAAAAAGTAGATAATTTTTCCATAGAGCAGTTACCAATGTTACCAGAATTTAGATTATCTGAGCCCCCCTCCAAGAAAGGAGTACCAAGGGTTTAGGGGGCACGCCCAGGACTAGCACTAGAAGAGGAACCAACACAGAGATGCTACCCAGAGTCTCTGGGCCCTGGAGTACCAGTACCGCGTCTACTTCTGCGCTGTCCAGTGCACAGCTGCAGGACAACACCTCCTGAGCACTTGCCAAAGGCTCGTGCAAATAGAGATCATACAAGTAGGCATCACGCAAAGGGAGATGCACAGTGTAAGATGCACTCGCTATTTTTGAGACAGAACCAAAAAAATTGTAATTTCTCATTAATAATTTCATGCTGATTACATGTTGAAATGATAAATTTTTAGTTTATTGGGTTAAATAAAATGTGTTATTTAATTATTCATTTATTTCTTTTTCGCTGTTTGTTTTACTTTGAACCAATTTTAGACATACTGAAAAGGTGCAAAACTGTATAAAGTTCCCAACCACTTTCCACCTAGCTTCCCCTCAAGTGAACATCTTTTATAACCATCGTACAACTATCAAAACCAAGAAATCAGCATTGATACTATCAACTAAACTAGAAACTATATTCGAATTCACCAGTTTTCCACTGACGTCCTTTCTCCCCCGAGGATCTGAGGCAAGACACCACCCACATAGCATTTAGTTGTCACGTCACCCTAGTTTCTTCCAACCCATGATGGTCCCTTAGTCTTTCCTTGTCGTTCATGATCTTGACACTTTTGAGGAATACTAACCAGGTATCTTGTACAATGCCCCTCAACTTAGCTATGTGTAATGTTTTCTCATGATTGGAGTGAGACTTTTGAGCAAGAAAAACCACACATAGAAATGTCCTTAGTACATTCTATCAAAGGGTGTGTGATGCCCAATATATCTTATCGCTGGTGATTTTTACCTTAATGTGGCTACCACAAAAATTTTAATTACATGTGTGTCTCACATTATAGTTTTATTGGGCAGTGCTGGTTGATACCATACATAGGTAAAATAGCATACATGGGTTGTACATCCGTAACAGGAGCATCTGGGCTTAACTGTCTGTATTTTTCTAGACCCTTTTGTTGTATGTCAGTCTTTTAATCCTAATGGCACCAAACGCCTATTGAGAACTTGCTCTGTGCCTGACTGTCTCCTAAACACTCTGCACGTATCAAATCATTTCATCCTCCCACAACCCACTAAGGTGGATACTTCTGTCGTCCTTGCTTTGCAGCAGAGCATTCTGGGACATACAGAGGTTGCAAGTCGCACAAGGTCCTCACTCAGCTTGAGAAACGGCAGATCCAGCATGTGAACACAAGGAGAACATTCCAGAGCCTGGGCCCTAACCACTATGCTTTTTTAAAAAGTGACAGCATTAGTCAATTCAAATTTCACATCTCAAGATTTGCCAACAGTAAACTCTCTGTTTTAACTTTTCTCTCTTATGGCATGACATGGAGTGAGAGAACTGATGTGAATTGAGCAAGCTTCTGCACGCTGTGCTAAGAATTTAACACGCATGGTATCATTATCACAGCTGCTCCATTTTACAGCGAAGAAAACCGAGTCTCCAAAGTATAGCAGTGGCAGAGGCTGGGACTCATATATTCAACTCCGCATCTTTCCATTATACACACATGTCTCCAGCTGGCTCAGCTGCATACACATTTTTAATAATTACTAATTTTGAAGACTCAGGGCTCTGCTCTGGGGATTCTATCCATCAGCAGCACTTCAGCCAATTCGTGTTTCTGCGGAAATCAATAATGACGCTGATGTGACAATTTAGGCACCAAAAGAAAAAACAGTACCATGTTAGCACAAATTACTAAATGGGTTAGATTTTTAGTCATGTATGTCGGGGATCTAAGTCAATTCTTAGTCATTCAGAATGTCTAGTAGAGAAAATGAAACATTTGACCCATCTGAGACTAGCCTGGCTCATTCCTTTTACTAGTGGCACAAATACTTGTCACCCACAGCACAGAGAGTGACACTGAAATGGAGCTGCCTGTGGCCGAAAGCAGAATTCATCGAGTTAACCAGTGCTTGCTCCGGTGGCTGGGTGACAGAGTATTCCTTAATGAAAGAGTAGGATTGGGCTCTGCTTCCTGGGGTTGTGCCACCTACATGGAGACAGTGTGTGGCCCACGTGGAATATTCCAGTGTCTCCTGAGACCACACCCAGAAATGCCGTTGTTTATCTGCTTACTTGGATTGCCTTAAAAAAAAAGGAAAAGCAATAAGATGATTATGACTGAAATACTGAAAAAAGGTCTTTATAACTAAACATACTTGGATAAGATGGGAGGTATCTCATATTCTTTTTGTTTGTTTGTTTGTTTTAAAGATGTGGAGGACAAGTCAGGATTGGGTACATAAATGGTTTTGGTACTGGTGAAGGTGAGCTCCAATTGGACCTCACTTGGGCATCTTATATTCTTATGTACTGAAAAGAAAAAAAATTATTTCTTTTTTTTTAAGCAGGATTTATTGAGAGGACAGAAAAGCTCCCAGTGGGAGGGGATTGCCCAAAAAAATTATTTCTAATCCCAAGTTTCCTTCACCTCTCAGAGCCTTCTACAGTTCTAAAATATGCCAGTAGAGGCCGCTGCTAAATCATTCTTAACTCCCAACCCCATGGCTGGGCAAATGCTTTTGTTCCTTTCCCACCAAAAAAAATAGAAGAAAAGAAAGACCTGACTTCATAGGCATGCATGCAATGCAGTGTAAGGGACAAGATTTTTAAAAATTCGTTTTTAAAAGAGATTTAGGCACAGGCTCAGAGAGCAACCGTAGTGAATTCGCGTGTTGCCAACAGGAGCAAGTTTGTCTCGGCAGGAGACCGATGCATTGTCTGATGTGGTTCCTGCCCCTTGGGTTATCCTCTTGGGAGGATTTTGTGCACTGAAGGAGATGACTGTCTGAAAAACTGCATATTTTGTTTTTGCTTTGCTTTGTGAGTTGGGGGTGTGTGTAAGGGGTGTGGGAGTGCTTCCATGCAGCCATCTGAGAAGGAAACAGATGTCCTCGGAGGTCCCAGTGAGGGCAAGAGGGCTGGCTGCAGTTGACATACATCGTCTGTCTCGGTCCCATTCCCACGCCCTCCAACTGCAAACCCACTCCATGGGCATCCTGCAGAGACTGCTCAGCATGTAGATCTGTGCCCCAGAGAACAGGATGAGTCACCTGAAATAAATCGTGTGTCCCCAGATACAGGGAAGAGACAGAGTGAGGCAAAGGCTTCTGAGAACAGAACGTGAGCCTGACACCTGCTGGGCTATGTTATCAAGCACGTGAAGAGATGGCTGGCTAAGACACAGACAGGCCCCAGTTCACCATGACCCTGTGTCCTTGTGTTCTGAAAGTTCGCTGGCAGGCTTGTGCTTGGGATGGACAAGACTGTGGAGACTGGTTACACTCGCAGGACAGCCAAGACACACTCTGTCCTAGGTTGGACAGTCTCCCTGGACGAGGAAACCAGCCCTCACCGAGCACTGACTACACACCACCACCCTCATTTATGACCTTGTATTGCTCTCAAAGCAGTGCTTGAAAGCAGGTATTATCCCATTTCACAGATGAAGACTGGATGTAGACAGCTTGTAGTGATTTGCTTTGAGTTCAGCAGCTGGCCACTGTGGAGCCCAGCCTATGGCCTTCAAGGACGGTGGTTTTCACATTAGTCACTTATGCCCATGGAGGGCTTTCAATGTGTCAGCCACTGTTTCTTTCTTTTTTTTTAATTTTCTTTAAGCCACTGCTTCAAGTACATCACACACATCGTTTCATTATACCCACGACAGGGGTGATAGACAGCTACTCTTCTTATTCCCGTTTTAAAGATGAGGTGACTGGATCACAGAGAGGTTAAGAAAGTCGCCCAAGATTTACATAGCTAGGAAGTGATGAGTCATGATTCAGAGCAGGTCATGGGCTCTGAACCAAACCCCACCCAGGGTACCCTCTCAGCACCTGCTCCATGCTCAGGCATTGACCAAGTTATGGGTCCTCAGACCAAAGGCCTTAACTGCCAACAGTGAAAGGACTTGGGCTACTCTCCCTGTGCCAGGCGGATTACACAAGGCCTACAAGAGCCTGCTACTTACTGGGCTCTGTGCTTTATGCTTTAAATACATGATATCTGCAGGGCGTGGTGGCCTATAATCCCAACACTTTGGGAGGCCGAGGCAAGAGGATTTCCTGAGCCGAGGGGTTCAAGACCAGCCTGAGCAACTTGTTGAGACCTTGTATCTACAATAAATCAAAAAATTATCTGAGCATGGTGGCGCATTCCTATGGTTCCAGCTACTCAGAAGACTGAGGCAGAAGGATTGCCTGAACCCAGCAAGTCGAGGCTTTGGTGGCGGTGAGCCTGCCACTGCACTCCAGCCTGGGCAACAGAGTAAGACTCTAACTCAAAAAAAAAGAAAAAACGAATAGATACATGATATCATTGGGTTCTCACAACAGTCCTGGGGAAAAGGAATCATTACCCTCATGTTTCAGTAGGAAAACTTGTGCCAGAAAAGTTACTTAACCTGCCCAAGGACATGCAATTAATAAACAGCAAAGGCAGGACTAAAATATAACATCTGTTTAACTTGGTGGAATTTTCATGAAATATTGTTGAACAAGAAAAGCAGCCAGGTGCAGTGACTCACGCCTGTAATCCCAGCACTTTGAGAGGCCAAGGCAAGAGGATTGCTTGAGCCCAGGAGTTCAAGACCAGCCTGGACAACATACCAAGACCTTGTCTCTACAAACAATCAAAAACTTAGGAAGGTGCCTGTAGTCCTGTAGTCCCAGCTACTCAGGAGGCTGAAGCAGAAGAATTGCCTGAGCCTAGGAAGTAGAGGCTGCAGTGAGCTATGATCATGCCACGGCACTCCAGCCTTAAAAAAAAAAGTAAACTGCAAAAAATGTACAGACAATGTACATTTATAAAGGATTGAATTATTGGGCAACCCCCTCAGGTCCCCTCCTGCTCTGGGAGCTTTTCTTTCCTCTCAATAAATCTTACTTCCCTCCCCCCCGCAAAAAAAGAATTGCATTTTTATGGGAAAAAATACAGAGGACTGGATCTTACATTGCTATTCTGCTATATGGGGAATATATGATAAGGATGTAAAAAGTGTGTACATTACACATTTATGCATTCACGAAACTTCTGCCTGTGTGTAAGTATATGTACATATAAAAAGCTAGGAAATGTATATAAAAGTTACAACAAATAAAAATAAATTAATTTAAATTAATGAATAGACATTTGACAAAATTCAATAGGCATTTCTAATAAAAGCTCTTAGTACACTTAATTAATCTTCTAATCTTGGATTATCAACAGAAATCAAAAGTAAGCATTATATTTAACATGAAAACTCTGGATATGTT
Source organism: Tarsius wallacei (assembly GCA_963574415.1). Classification (NCBI taxonomy): domain Eukaryota; kingdom Metazoa; phylum Chordata; class Mammalia; order Primates; family Tarsiidae; genus Tarsius; species Tarsius wallacei. The sequence goes on from CAUYQG010063102.1 coordinate 33,551, forward strand.
CACATTAAAGTCAGCAAAAGGCTAGGAATTCAACTGTCATTCTTCATTATTCCACATTATTCTAGAAGTTCTGGTTGATGCAATAAGACAAGAAAAAAATTATGAGGTAAAATCTTTAGAAAGACACAAAATTACACATGCAGATGATTGTGTTATAAAAGGAAAAAACATACACATGCAGACAACTATCAACAAAACACTGTCTTCACACAACAGAGGGCCAACCCTGGAGTATTAGAGAAACAGAACCAACAGGAGATATGTGGATATATAAAAGGAGATTTATTTTGGGAATTGGCTCACCCAATTATGGAGACTGGGAAGTTCTTCCACAAGCCATCTGCAAGCTAGAGAGCCAGTGGAAGTGGTGGCATAGGTCCAGTTCAAATCTGAAGGCCTTAGAATTCAGAGGAGCCAATGGTAGAAGCCCTGGTCAAAGTTCCAAAGGCCCAAGAACCAGGAGTGCTGATGTTTGAGGGCAGGAGTACATCGCTATTCCAACATAAGCAGAGAGAGCAAATTTGCCCTTCCTCTACCTTCTCGTTCTGCTTAGGCCCTCAGGGGACTCCATCTACATTACTGAGAGTGACCCTCATTACTCAGTCTGCTGATTCAAATGCAAATCTCTTCTGGAAGCACCCTTCAAGACACACCCAGAAATAATGTTTTGCCAGCTATCTGGGCATCTGTTAGCCTAGTCAAGTTGACACATAAAATTAATCAGTACATCTGGGTATCATTTTTAAATTGGCAAAACTTAATGATACTGTTTTATTTCCCCTAACAGCAACCACCTACTAGTTTCTACCTTTCCAAGTTTCAGGGCGATTATGTTACCCTAAGCCCTAAAATTACTGTCTTCCTCCTTTTTCTACCTCAGCTTTCTTCCCCCACGGGTAGAGAAAAAATTGGCCTTCCCAAACTTAAGTGTGAATAACCATTAAAATTCCCTTACTGTCCTAAATGCTTATTTATATTTGTTTTTATTAATAATAAATGTTATATTTTTAGAGCAGTTTTAGGTTCACAGTAAAATTGAGTGGAGAGTGCAGGGAGTTGCCATGTACCCCTATTCTCACACATGCACAACCTACCCCTTATCAAGATTTCATTCCACAGTGGCACATTGTTACAATCAATGCACCTACATTGACACATCAGTATCACCCCAAGTTGATGGTTTACCTTAGGGTTCACCCTGAGTGTACATTTTATGGGTTTGGGCAAATGTTTGAAGACATATTTCCACCATGGCAGTATCATACAGAACAGTTTTATTGCCCTAAAATTCTCTGGGCTCTGCCTACTTATGCCTCTCTCCCTCAATCCCCAGAAACCACTTAATCTTTTTCACTCTCTCTATAATTTTGCCTTTTTCAGAATGTCACATTGTTGGAAGCATACAGTAAATGGGATTTCCAGGTTGGCTACTTGATAGCTCACTTATTTTTAGAACCGAATAATATTCCATTACCTGGATATACGACAGTTTATTTATCCACTCACCTACTGAAGAAAATCTTGGTTGCTTGTGAGTTTAGGCAATTATGAATGAAGCTGCTATAAACACTTGTGTGCAAGTTATTGTGTGAACATAAGTTTTCAACTTGTTTTGGTACATACTGAGGAGCATTATCGCTGAATCGTATGGTAAAAGTATGTTTTGTTGTGTAAGAAATCTCTAAAACGTCTCCCAAAGTGACTGTACCATTTTGCATTATTCCCATCAACAATAAATGAGATTTTCTGTTGCTTCACATTCTCACCAGCAGTTGTTTTTGTCAGTGTTCCAGATTTTGGCTGTTCTAATAGGTGTGTAGTGGTATCTCATTGTTGTTTTGATATGCGACTTCATAATGATTATGCTATTGAGCATCTTTTCACATGCTTACATGCTATCTGCATATCTTATTTTGTGAGATATCTGCTCAGGTCTTTTGCCCAATTTTTAAATTTTTTTTTATTTTAAAGACGTGGGGTACAAATCAGGGTTAAGTATATAAATGTTCATTATGCAGGTACCCTTGTTGATGAGGTGTGACCCCCCTCCCCTGGCAGAATCCCACTACTGCCAATACTTTATTCTTATAATACTACGATAATTGTTCAAGGTTCACTTATGAGAACATGTGATACTCAGTTCTATGTTTCTTGATAGATCACTTAGTATTATAGACTCTAAGTCCTTCCAAGTTGCTGTAAAGTTCATAATTTTGTCCTTTTTTTATGGCTACATAATATTCTGTAGAGTATATGTACCACACTTTTTTATCCAGTCCTCTTTCAACGGGCAGCACAGTTAGTTGCGTGTTTTTTGCTATTGTAAACAATGCTGCAACAAACGAGTGTGCAGGTATCTTTTTCTTTTTTTTTTTTTGAGTTGGAGTCTCACTCTGTCGCCCAGACTGGAGTGCTGTGGCTGCTCCCGGCCACCCGCAGCCTTGACCTGCTGGGCTCCGGCGATCCTTCCACCTCAGCCTTCCAAGTAGCTGGAACTACAGGCGCGCGCTACCACGCCCAGCTAATTTTTTTTTTATTTATTGTAGAGATGAGGTCTTGCTTGCCCAGGCGGGTCT
>CAUYQG010063106.1:0-11582 GCA_963574415.1 Tarsius wallacei
CGCCGCGCCCGGCCCGCCGCGGAGCCTGCCGCCGCCCCCGCCGTCCCGAGAACCCCGGCGTCCGCCGCGACCCGCTCGCTCCCTCCCGGGACACCGGGACCCGCCGCGCGGGGCAGCGGGGCGCGACGCCCGGCTCCGAACAAAGACGACAGCGGGGCCAGCGGAGGGGCCCCGGCCCGGAGGGGCGGCCGCCGGCTACTCACAGGAATATGTTTACTCATTGAAGATTGTGGCCTAATCATACAGCCGGTCCCGAGGCGGCGGCGACACAGGCGGCGGCGGCAGGGCAGGGGGCGGCGGTGGTCCTCGCGGGGCGGCGGCAGCGGCGGTGCAGGCGGTGGCGGGGGCACCAGTCTCTACCATGCAGTGAGCGGCTCCGAGGAGAGCGCGTCGCCGAGCCGGCCCGCAGCGCACGAGCCAATCGGCGCGCCCAGGCGCCCTTGCGTCACGGGCACGCCCTTTTATAGCCGGCGCGACGTGCGCACCCCCGCCCGCCAATCACAGCGCGGAATTCCGCGCCCCGAGCCGACAAGCCGTGGCGAAGGCCCGCCCCCCCAGGGTACGTCAGCCGCGGCGGCCGCCGCCGGTGTGAACCGGTTGATGAATGGCTCACGCTGGGGCCGAAGCGTCCCCGGGCGGGGGCGGGGCGGGGCGTGGGCGTCGCGGGGCTCGGGGGCTCGGGAAGCCTGAGGTCTGGGAGCGGTGGGAGCCGGACGGATTGCCCTGCACCGACTGCAGGCAATCACGCCGCAGACCCTGTGCCGCCTCGTTGCGACCTCTCAGGAGTGCTCGCGGGTCACGTGGGAGGCTCGAAGTTTGCCTGAAACTTAAATGCCGTCGCTGTGGGGCTGGCGCCGCGTGCCTGGCCGGCCCTGCCCTCTGCCTCGGGTAATGATCAGTCCCCGTTGCCAGCGGTTTACCTTGGCACCTGCGCCCCCAGCACACCGTCATCAAGTCATACTCGTGTCGCACGACCGCTGGCCCGGTGACTCAACACCTGGAAAGCCTCGGCCTCGGGCGGGACAGGATGTGTCCGGGTCGCTGGGGGCACTGGCCGGTGGGGAACAACCGATCCTGGCCAAACTGATTCTATAAGGAGGGTCTCCCGATGCAGACCCGGTGCTCCCTAAGCTTTTGGGGGGGGCACGCCTCCGTACTCCGTACTCGGTGGCCGCGGTTGGCCCGACTGTGGCGTTTCGAAATCCCATGCATCCTTTGTACTGCTGCTCGCTTGGGGTGTTGTCACAGATAATGAAAGGTTAAGTTCTGCTGAAAGGAAGCGTTTTTAAAAATTGAGAATCTTTGGTTTTTGTTAAGCACGGATGCAATTCTTGGCGTCAAAGCCGAAGCTTCCCCTTCTGTTCCTTCTCAGTCCTGCTGCACTGTTCATGATTTAGGCCCCAAGAAGTGAAGCCTCGTCGCAATTCTCCTGTGCCGTGTACAAGGGCAACTTTGTCGTTAGTTAGCTGAAAACCCTTTCTGCTCACCTTCTGGAAGTAAACAAGGACCTTTACCTGCCCTGAAAAACACGGACACTGAAGCCTTTTGTTCTCTGTTTTCCCTGAGATTGGAGAGAGCTTTAGGGATCAGATTTTGTCCTCGGTCAGTGTACTGCAGCATCTTAGGATTTATTAGAATTTCTATTTAGAGACTCTGCTTGCATAGTTATTTGACTTTTTTATAAACATGTACTCTGTAAGTAAAGTAAGTGCTTGAAAAAAAAAAAAAAGAACTGGGGCAGACTTTTAAAGGAACAAAATGAGCATTTTGAAGAAAATTGCTCATTTAGGAAACAATTGCATCCATTTAAGTCAAGAAAACTAGCAAGTTTGAAGATTATATTATGTTTCTTCACCAATTAATGATAAGTAAAGTTTAAATATTGTAAATCCTGAGAAAATATGTGAAGATCAAAACAAAGGGGAATTAGGAGCAAAGCTGAAGAGGCCCCCTACTTAGCTCAAGTCACAAAATAAGGACAGATTTTTTTGCATGTAAATTAAAAACATACATGATATACTAATTTCACACTGTGAGGAAATATTGGTGATACCAACAGTTAATAAAATATATAATAGTGTATTTACAAACCATATTCAGCCAGGCATGGTTGCTCATGCCTGTAATCACAGCACTTTGGGAAGCAGAGGTGAGGATTACCTGAACCAACCTGGGCAACTTGATGAAACCTCGTCTCTACAAAAAATCAAAAAAATTAGCCAGAGATGGTGATGCCTGCCTGTAGTCCCGGTTACTTGGAAGACTGAGGCATAGGGATCCCCTGAGCCCAGCAGGTTGAGGCTATGGTAGCAGTGGGCTCACTGTACTCCAGCCTGGGTAGGAGACTCAGACTCAAAAAAAAAAAAAAAAAAAAGCAACATATATTCAACCATCAACTCTTACTCTAAAAGTTGGTCAGTACGGTCATACTAATTGAACCCGTGAAATTTTTCATGCAATGACTTTTCAAAAAATGCATTTTGTGGGACAAGACATAAACTCAGCAAATGGTAAGCAGAGCAGAGTCAGTGTTAGCCAATTATCTTGCAGACTTGCGATAAGAGTTGTGAACCTTGTGACCCACAGATCCAGTGGTTACTACAGGCAGTGCCGGCATGAAATATACAGTTAGCTATGTTTACCATGCTCTGAAAGCTACCCTCTAACTCTTAAGTGGACTAAGCACTTTTGGGGTCATGCTAATGGAAAAATCTTTCATGAAAGGAAGTCAATGCATGTGGCAAACCATTATTGTCTTACTGTTAAAAAATTGCCACAGCCACCCCAGCCGTTAGCAAACACCACCCCGATCAATCACAGTCATCAACATGGCGGCAAGGTTCTCCACCAGCAAAGATTACAACTTGATGAAGGTTCAGGTGGTCATTAGTATTTTTCAGCAAAAATATTTTTAAACTAAGATATTTTGGATACCCTGGTTTTTCCTACTTTCTTTCTGTGTCCTGACCAAATATCAGAGTGCCTTGACCACTGCAGGTTTTTCTCAGCTGGCTTGAATCCAATATGGGTTCTTGAACTCCCATACACTGATAAAAGTATCTAGGTTTACTGGAAAGAAAGAAACTGGCCCCAGTCCTGAGTCAAATTCCTTAAACCTTCATGTAAACTCCATACCCTCCCCCCGGTTGCAGATATTGTAGGTAAAACATCATTTCCTCTCTCTGTCATCAGGAAGATGGGCTGCAGCACTGTATAAGTAAGTTACCCTAATAAATGCTTTGGACAGATCACCCTGACATTTAGTGCTTCTTTCTTTGGAATCTCAAACCAGCCCCATTTCCAGATGGTTTGGGGCCCTACCCTATGGGAATTTCTCTGCCACTGCTGTTAGGGTGACTCCAACTGTGGGTTTGGCAGGACCAAACAGGTATGTACATGGATTTTTTTAGACATAATGCTACTGCTCACTTAACAAATGACAGCATAGTGCTAAAATAACTTTTATATGCACCGGGAAACCAGGAAACTTGTGTGGCTTTCTTTACTGCGATACTCACTTTATTGTGGTAGTCTGGAACCAAACCCATGATTTCTGAGGTATGCCTGTACTCAAATCTCTATGAACATATGATTTGCAGGGTGTTTAAATATTTTTTTGAAGCTAACATACTGTATATTTCCTTAAGACATCGATTTAAGGTTTTATCGAGTCTTAAATGAGTTTTGATAAAACACTATGGCAGTGCTACCTCATAATTTCCTTGGGAATTTTAGGCACAGAAATGTTCAGTGAGTAGTTAAGCATGTCACAAGAAGCCCTTCAAGGAATCTAGCCTAAGGACAAAGTCCAGAGACCACTGGCTGCCTGTGAGCTATTGTGGTTTTTTGTGTCAGACACAGAAACAGTCACAGCCCAGGAAGGCGCTTAAAGAGGTAAACTATAAGTGAAGCCTGCTTGGTCAGAAAGAAACACCAAGTCATCAAATGAAACCATTCGAGGTAATATTTTCTCCATAAAGTTGATTACAGCAGTTTTTGAAAAGTTATTTGTATTCAATCTCTATTACGGCCATTCTTTACTTTTCATGACTTGTTTTAATCAATTTAAATATAAACCTGAAAATTGCTTAGTCTTCAAATTGGATGAGAATGTGTGTTCACATTGTAATACTGCCGCATAGTATAGTATTTACTTTTGCGGGAGTTTACTGTGCATGTTAAGACGTGACACAGAGATTGATTGGTACAATAATATTTTCCATTTGCATGCTGGAAAGAACCACTTCTTTGGAACATTGAATAAGGGACTTCTTATGAATTCATAATTATTCCTAGCATTTACATAGTATGGCTTTATTATGACTGATTTACATACTGGTACCTGGAGGAATCTAACTTGAGAAAACTCTTCTTATTTTCGGCTTAAACCTGGTAAAATTTCTCTGTTCTATAGCTCCAGTTAAATCACCTGGAAACTGAAAATCAGGCAGGCCACAATCTCCATGTGATTGTTTAGAATATGTTGAATTATGTCAGCCTGAAGTGAGGCAAAAATAGCTTTAGGAAAGAGAATTTAATCTGGCTATGGAAAGGGACTGGAGTATAAATAAATTTTAAAGGTTAGATATGCATGCTTTGGTGAAGCTGTCATTTGACAGGTTTAATTTACAGCGTTAGCATTTGCGCTGCAGATAATCCAGACAGACATTGACCTACGCAGCGTCACCAGATCAAGCCTTACGTAAGGAGCAGTGTTCTCCACTGATGTCCTGCAAGCGTAATATCATTTATCTTACAAAAGCCACAGTCGTCATGCTTTTTCCCTACCGTAACAGTTGCTTTTTACTGGGCATGCTCAGCAAACATTCCTATCTTGGTGAATTTCTATGGCTCCTTTCATCATTGGAAGATCCTGAACATAGAAGGCTTTGGAAATTTCTTCTTTTTAAAGATAGTTGTTGTAACATAGATTTCCTGAATCCTCAGACATTAATGCATAGTAGACACTCCAATGTTTGTTTGGATATTATCAGGTTACTCTCATACCTAAAATTCTTTCAGGGCATCCCATTCCCAGTTTTTCTAAGTTTTATTTTCAGAGCTCTTTCAGTCTCTGTGGTTTTGTCCTGGGGTCTCACTCTCTACCCTCCTTGCCCTGGCCTTACTCTCTACCCTTCTTGGGGTTTTCACCTCCTGTTGCTCTCATCAGACATCCCTCCCCAACACATGCTTGTTCAATGTCCAGCCTGTGCCAGCACTCTGCTGGCTTACGATGAACGTAAACAAGGCTTCTGTCCCTATAGAACTTATGTACAGGTGAAGAAAAAGAAAATACAAGTAAATAAGCAAAGAATAGACTTGAAGTTTGTGCTATGAAGGAGGTTAGAGTAGCTGGGGTGACTTAGTGTAGACAGAGACGTCAGGGGTAGTGTTTCTCATGAGACCCAGATGTAAATGACTAGAATGAATCACAAAAAGAGGGGGAGGAAGAGAGATATTTTGGTGAAGGAAGTGACAATATAGATTAATTCAAGTGGGAAGAGTTTGGTGGAACTCAAGGAGTTGGAAGACCCGAGGGATGGCAGCAAAGCAAGGAAGGGAAGAAGGGCAGTGGGTAAGCCTGGAGACCTGGCAGGGACTAGATTATGCAGGCACCTGTAGGCCATAGCAAGAATCTGAATTTATTTTATCGAGTCAGGGTCTCACTGTTGCCCAGACTGGAGTGCAGTGACACAATCACAGCTCACTGCTGTCTACTTCCAGGGTTCAGGTGATCCTTCTGCCTCAGTTTCCCAAATTGCTGAGACTACAGTAATACACACTGCTAATTTTTTTTTTTTTTTTGTAGAGATGGAGTCTTGCTGTGTTGCTCAGGCTGGTCTCAGAATCCAGGGCTCAAGTGAGCTTCCTACCTCAGCCTCCCAAAGTGTTGGGATTATAGGCATGAGCTACTGTGCCCGGCCTGCCATTCTTATAATTGGGGATAAAATCACTTCAGATGAATACTCATAGATTTCAGAATATCAAATATTTTTCAGAATTCCAGAATATTTTAGAAAATGAATACCTGGAATATTATTACACATAGGAGAAATTTGAAACATTAAATTGTATGGTGACTACTCAGGAGTAAAATGGATACTTGCAGGACACCTGGAAATTGGGAGTTAAAATTTGTCCAAGAAGCTACTCTGTTAGATCTGTAGCCTTGTTATAATCTCCACAGCAGAGACAGAGGCAAGAGGATATCCTAACCTGACTTCGACTATCGAAAACATTACAACCACTCCTGTTCTGAGTCTGTGTTCCTGGAGTATTAATCTGGCTACCGTCTACTTTTTTCTTTTCTTTTTTTAAGAAAGGATTTATGGAGAGGACAGAAAAGCTCCCACAGTGGGAGAGGACCCGAGGGGGTTGCCCTACCGTTTGCTTTTAATATGGTTTGTTTTCTATCAGATGTGATAGTGTAATGCCCAACCAATGAGAGGCTCCCTGAGATACTGAAATAAAGGAAAATAAGGTTGTCTTCAGAAAATCAAACCCCAAACTCCACTATAACGAAGGTGTTTATATATCATGTTTGTGGCTATAAACTAAGAGATTGCCTCTGAATCAATTTTATTGTATACATCTGAAAGATCATGAGAACAGAAGGAGAATGATGACTGGGTGCACAGAAGAGTCAAGTCTAAAGATATGAAGATTGTCAGTTTTGGTCAAGAATTGTTGTGGCCTAATGCAGTGGCTCACGCCTGTGATCCCAGTACTATGGGAGGTCAAGGCAGGGGAATTGCTTGAGCTCAGGAGGAGTTTGAGACCAGCCTGGGCAACATAGCAAGACGTCAGCTAATTTGTATAGCAAAATAATATAGCAGAATAAAAATTAGCTGAGGGTGGTGGCAATACAAAAATTCATCCCAGCTCCTGGGGAAGCTGAGGCAGGAGAATCACTTGAGTCTAGGCTTGAGGCTGCAACGAGCTATAATTGTGCCACTGCACTGCAGCCTGGGCAAGAACAAGACACCATCTCTTAAGAAAAAAAAAATGTCAAGAAGAGGTATTGAATCTGTTATGAGCATGGGGGTCGTTGTAGAGATATACATTATAAGATGCCATTAAAAACATCAACTGACATATACTGTGTACTGACTGTTAGGTACTGTATTTAGCATTGTGTTCATCCTTTTATTTCTCTCCACACTGATCTTATCCATTATAAAAATCAGGCCAGAGCCTTATAAAGCTTAAGGTTACTCAAGTATTATGTGTTGCAGCCAAGATTCAAATCCTGGGGCCCAACTGCATGAGTCTCCACCTCCACTGCCTACGTCAGGCTGCTCTTTTGGCTTTGAGATATCCCTTACGGTTATTTACTTTCTTACGCTCTGGATCTTTGCTCAACAAACAAGCTTTTAATTTTTAATTTGGATTCCAACGTATTCTGATCCTGGAAAGGAATCATTCCATTACAGAGGCACAGGCATTGAGGCTTGGATGTCCTCCTCCTATGAGTTAAGTAAAAATGAATCACAAAATAGGGTGATGCAACATTTGACTGCAACTCTGCCCTCCCCTTTCGTTCCCACGAGTCTTTCAAGAGAAGTTGTTCCCTAGATCAGTGCTATGCAGAATGTAGCCTGTACACTGGTGCCAATCTATGCACTGGCACTGGTCTGAAGGAGATAAGTCTAGAAATAGAGAGAGAGTACTTTGAAACTTGTATAGCCATTTGATGGGGTAGCTTCATGTCTAATGAACTTAAATTAAAAATTAGGCATGTGTTTTAGGGTATTTTTTTCCATTTCATTTTAGACAATTCATTTTTATAGAAGTACTGCTGTAGATGATGACAACTATAAAAATTAGCTATGTTATAAAAAGCATTACTATGGGGTCTTTTCATGATATTTTACAATATTATCTATTCCTGGTCATCATAGGTTGCTGTTGTTAGGAAAAAAAATCATTCACCTCAGCTTCCTTTGATCAGCTTTAAATAAGAAATCTGTTTAGAACTGGCCAGATGTGGTGGCTCATGCCTTAATCCCAGCACTTTGGGAGGTGGAAGTGAGATCATTGCCTGAGCCTGGGGGTTCGAGACCCACCTGGGAAACTTGGCAAGACTGCATCTCTACAATAAATCAAAGAAATTAGCTTGGTATGATAACACATGCCTGTGGTTCCAGCCACTTGGAAGGCTGAGGAGGAAGGATCCCCCGAGCCCAGGAGGTTGAAACTGTGGTGAGCCACCATGGCACCACTGTACTCCAACCTGGATGACAGTGAGACTCTGACTAAAAACAAAACAAACAGAACTCTGTGGTTTTACCAAATTTGAACATGTTTTTGTTGACATATTGGTATGAGGACACTTTAGCTATCATACTCTACTATAAGATGGCATTAATAATGCCAACTGACATTTATTGAGTACTTACTGTTAGTAGGGTATCAAGCAGTGTAGCACACTTAGGACAAGTTAGAGTTACAGTAACACACCATAGAGTGAAAGCAGACCGAAAAGGCCAGTTATCACTACCCAAAATATCTCCATTTCAGTCCTACTGTTTAAAAGTATCATCGTGATCCTTTTAATTAATGTGGAATGTTTTTAATAATTTTGGTAGCTGGGCTCAGTGGCTCAGCCTGTAATCCCGTGCCTGGGGAGGCTGAGGTGAGTGGATTGCCTGAGCCCGCAGGTTCGAGACCCGCCTGGGCAATTTGGCGAGACCTCATCTCTACAATAATTCAAAAAATTAGCCAGGCGTGGTAGCGCGCGCCTGTAGTTCCAGCTACTTGGAAGGCTGAGGCGTAAGGATCGCCGGAGCCCAGCAGGTCGAGGCTGTGGTGGCCGGGAGCGGCCACCGCACTCCAGTCTGGGCGACAGAGTGAGACTCCAACTCACAAAAAAAATAAATAAATAAAAATAATAATAATAATAATAATTTTGGTACAAAGAAGTATGTATAATTACTAGGTGTAATTACAAGATGTAAAACATACTGTGGTCATGATACCAGTGACTGGGGCCTTTGCCTATAGGTACTCAAGTCACAAATTCGGCAGTCTTACTGGGCTTCTCCCTTCTCCTGTCTGATTGGCTACCACATTCTATTGAGTCTACTAAATCTCAGAAATTGCCCCTCTCCTTCCTATTTTTACTGTCAGAATCTTTACCTTCCATTCTCCTTCCCAACCTTTCTTCCACAATATTTTCTGAGTTGTATTGCAATAGGTTGATTCAATGACATTTTAGTCTTGTCTCATCTAATCCACACTGCATTTTAAAGCTTCAGTACCATGTAAAAAAATACATATCAGCCGGGCACAGTGGCTCACGCCTGTAAATCCAGCATTTTGGGAGGCAGAGGTAAGAGGAATACCTGAGCCCAGGGGTTGGAGACTAACCTGGGCAACTTGGCAAGAACTCACCTCTACAATAAATCAAAGAAATTAGTTGGGTGTGGTGGTACATGCCCGTGGTTCCAGCTATGTGGAAGGCTGAGGTGGAAGGATCGTCTGAGCACAGCAAGTAGGGGCCGTGGTGCCCATGAGGGTGCCACTGCACTCCAGCCTGGGCAACAGAAGGAAACTCTGACTCAAAAAAAAAAAAAAAAAGCATATCTGGGCCAGATGCAGTGGCTCAGACCTGTAATCTCAGCACTGTGGGAGGCTGAGGTGGGAGGATTGCAGGAGCCCAGGAGTTTTCTATGTTTATAGACTAGGTCTTGCTATGTTGCCCAGGCTGTTCTTGAACTCCTGGACTCCAGCAACCCTTCTGCCTCGGACTCCCAAAATGATAAGATAACAGACCTGAGCCACAGCACTTGGTCCAGATATGCATTTTTTAAATGACACTGAACTTTTAAAATGCAGGGCGGAATAGAAAAATTAGCTGGTGTGGTAGTGTGCCTGTAGTCCCAACTACTTAGGAGTCTGAGGCGGAAAGATTGCCTGAGCCTAGGAGGTCAAGGCTGCAGAAAGCTGAGATCCTGTCACTACAATCCAGCATGGGCTCAAAAAAAAAAAAAAGCTTCTGACCTTGCCATTCTCCAATAGCTGTACACCAACTTTAAGGTAAAGCTAAGACTCTTTAGCAAGATGTTTAAGGAACTTCAAGGTCATGCCTTTGTCTTACAGCCCTACCTCCTGTTTGTTGCCCCTTCTAGATTTTTGAAACCAATTGTGATTTCCAAACTATATGCCACACTTTCTCAGACTTCCAAAACTTTGTACCTGCAATTCCTTTTCCCTGGAAAGTTCTTTCTACTTCCCCTGGATCCCTAAGATTAATTTGTTGTGAAGTTTCCTGACTTTCCCAACAACACAGGTGCTCCATTCCCTGCATTCCACAGAACCTTGAGCATGAGCAAACCCCTGCTGCAGCATTTACCCCATTATGATGACCATTTTCTTTTCCCTCAGAGCCTAAAGAACGGAAATCACCAACGTGATGACCGTTTAACTTCATCTATCTCCTTCACAAGATCTCCAGGGCAGAAGACATCTTCTGTTACTCTCCCTGCACTTAACATAGTACTTGATACATAATAGGTATTTAACAAGCAACTAGCATATTTTGAGCTATTATTGCCCCATACTTGATTTAAGGATGTTTGGATAACTGCTGGTGTTCAGTAGAAACAAACCTTGAGAAACAGGATCTGGCCGAAGACAATGAGATTAGAGGGTGAAATCAAGAAAGTGGTGGTGATAACAGATGGGTTTATCTTGGGTAGGGTCATCCAAGCGCTACAGATTGTTATTTTTGTTATATTTGGACATTTCTTCTATAAGCCGATTAGTAACTCTCTCTCACATTACTGTTTAGAATAATCTTACTTTTTGTTCCTTGAAACGAATAACAAGAACTGACAAGTAGTATCAGTGACTCAGGAGTAAATTATTGATGTAGTACAGATTCACCCAAAGTGATAGTGACATGCTGATCTCTTTGGCAGAGACTTTGCAGAGAATTCTAGATCTCACTTCCCCTGTGGTATCATCCTTCTATTGTGCACGATGAAGCACATCGAAACTGTGCCCTGAGAAAATGCTCAGGGTGGCACACCTGAGGTGAGTGTGCTTGGATGTACTGTGTACGCGTGATTAGACTTTAGATCTGCAAATGTGAACCTGAAGACGGCAGTAATGTTTTGGGAATTTAAGGAAAATTTTTCCTTTGTCTTTATTGTGTTAGTCATACCAAAGAAATGCTAAATAATAGAAGTTTCATTGAGAAAAGTACTGCATGTGCTGTTGACTAGTGTGTAACTGCTGAATACATTGAAATTACTGGCTGGGCTTGGTGGCTCAGCCTATAATCCTGCGCTTGGGAGGCTGAGATGAGTGGATTGCCTGAGCCTGCGGGTCCGAGACCCGCCTGGGCAACTTGGCAAAACCTCATCTCTACAATAAATCAAAAGATTAGCCGGGCGTGGTAGCGCACACCTGTAGTTCCAGCTACTTGGAAGGCTGAAGTGGAAGGATCGCCAGAGCCCAGCAGTTAGAGGCAGCGGTGGCCGGGAGTGGCCACTGCACTCCAGTCTGGGTGACAGAGTGAGACTCCAACTCAAAAAAAAAAAAAAAGAAATTACTGACCAATCAGTGGTATTGATAAA
>CAUYQG010063107.1:0-15914 GCA_963574415.1 Tarsius wallacei
CCGGCTAATTTTTTGATTTATTGTAGAGATGAGGTCTCACCAAGTTGCCCAGGCGGGTCTCGAACCCGCGGGCTCAGGCAATCCACTCACCTCAGCCTCCCAAGGCGCGGGATTACAGGCTGAGCCACCGAGCCCGGTTTATAGAACACTTTTGACCCTAACTTTGTGTTTGGGACTGTGAACTTGCACATGGCAGACAAACCCTTTTGCCCCAGATGCACCTGAGTCCTTACATTTGCTTTTTCCACTGGCTCAGGGACTTTGAAGGAAGAATCAACATGACAATTGTTTTCAATAAGTTGTGTTTCCAAGATGCACCAATGACAGAAGTGGACCAGCTGGGAGGGAGCTGAATTTTGAAAAGAAGGTGTTCGCTTTAATGTGTTGGGTTTGAGATTCAGGTAGCTGGATGAAAATGCTGTGCCTGAGAAGTCTGCCTTGAACCTGCAATTGCCTTTGCTCATGAAGAGTACAGGTCCTGCAGCCCTGATGCTTCAGGGGTCTCCAGTGAGACCCAGTGGCTGAGAGGAGGAAGGCAAGAAGTACGGTTGTCAGTTTCTTTCCTCTCTGTTTCCTATTCTTCCACTCTTGGGTTCTGTCATTAACCGTGGGGGAAGTTACTTAATTTCTGTGGACTTCAGTTTTCTCTGCAAAGTGAAGGGGTTGCCTTCAAAGGCTAATTTTTCTCAAATCTGGGGAACAACCAATTTTTGTTTCTTGTTTTTTTGCAATGTTTGGAAACATTGCAAAACCAACACACAGTCTTGCTTTGTACAGCTAGTTCACAATTTACAGCACATGTGGCTCAGCACCATCCGAACTGGTCTTTGAGCCATTCAATGAGGCAAGTCCAGTGATTGTGCCCCTGGATGTCATGGTAGCTTTAAATTGCTGTTACGGTTCCTAAAGGCTTCCTCTTAGTTCCTGTATTTATGTTGTGGTGGACTGGTGATAAACAGTTTACGGGCCATACCTTGAGTAGCACTGCTTTTAAACTTTGCTTCTGGGAGAGCATAGAGTCTCCTCTTCCTCCTCCTCCTCTTTTTGAGTCTTGCTCCATCACCCAGACTTGAGTGCTGTGGCCTCCTGAACTCAAGTGATCCTCCTGTCTCAGCTTGCTTTCGTTTCTTTTTTTCTTTTTTTTTTTTTCTGTTGCCCAGGCTGGAGTGCAGTGGTGCACTGTTTCACTGTTTACAGCCACTGCAGCCTCGACTGTTGGGCTCAGGCAGTCCTTCCGCCTCAGCCTTCCAAGTAACTGGAACTACAGGCACGTGCCACCATGCTCAGCTACTTTTTTGATTTATTGTAGAGATGAGGTCTTGCCAAGTTGCCCAGGCTGGTCTCGAACCCGTGGGCTCGGGCAGTCCTCTCATCTTGGCCTCCCAGAGTGCTGGGCTTATAGGCGTGAGCCACCGTGCCTGGCCTGTCTCAGCCTTCTGAGTGGTAGCTAGGACTACAGTACAAGTCACCACACCTGGCTAATTTTTTTTTTTTTTTTGGTAGAGATAGGGTTCTCACTACTTTGCCTAGGCTGGTCTTGAACTCCTGGCCTCAAATTATTCTCCTGCCTCAGCCTCCCAAAGTGCTGGGATTATTGCCTTGAGCTACCACTGTACCTGACCTGGGTCTCTCTGTTTTGATGCCTCCCCATCCTTTCTGGACATGACTTTTCTACTCTCTGCTGTACCCTCTGTTTGGGGACAGAGCCACCACTTGGAAGAGTAGTGATCTTCCTCAGAGATTCTCTTGGAGTGCCCTGAGCAAGTTACTCGCATTCCGGCTTCTGCATATAAGAATGCTTCCTGCTTCCCTTTCATGTCTGCAAGACTGGAAGTCTGATGGAGCAGTGTCAGAACCCTTGGTGTCCCCTGAAGGGGCAGGATGTGTGTGTGTGTGTGTGTGTGTGTACACTGCATGACTCGGAGGAAGAGAACAGTGATGGGCAAGGCCCAGGCTCCTATAGATGTTGCTGTGAACTTGGGCCCTGCAGGAGACTGAAGCTCTATGGCCAAAGGCAGGGCATCTTGAATTTTGCATTTTCCATCTGATGGCTCTTAATAACCTAGAGGTGTAACCTTTTTTTGTGGGGGGCTGACCAGACTCTGCCCTGATTTCTGTAAGGACAGAAATCCCAATATTTTTCACGGCATGAGTTTGGCTGTCTTTCCCTACTTTCTTCTTCTGAGGGTCTTTGGCCTTTTTGTTTGAGATGGTAAAGATTAGACAAAAAAATAAAAACACTGATCTCCTTCTACCCTGGCAGCCTCATCCTAGAGGAGATCAGGAAGAGGGATGGGGGTTTAGGTAACAGTGTCTTGCCTCAAAAATATTCCTTAGGAGGCAGACATTCCAAGGATTGGAAGATTAGGGTCTGAGCAAATCCTGGATACCTTTGTGGCCTGGAACTGTTGTGCCCTTGGTGCTTAAGTAATTGGATTTCTCAACCCCGCCTCCAAGCATTTTTCCCATGTAATCCTAACCTCATGGGCTTTGCAGAGGAAACAAAGGCATTGAAAGGGTTTGCAACTTGCCCCTGACAGTGAGCTCCTGAGCTCCATGCCCCGCTGACTGAATCTTCCTGCTTTGCCTCCTCTGCAGTATCCACTGCTTCTCCCCAAACCCCTCATCCCCAGGAGTCTGTTTTTCTAGCCTGCAGGCCTTGGTTCCTATCCCTGCTAAGCAGATGGAGTTTACATAAGGCACTGTTTTCTGCCAGTCCACCTTCCTGTACCATCTCTGGCTCCTGCTGGCCACTCTACAGAAGGTAAACAGTCAGGGAGGCAAGTATCTCCTGTCAGTGGCAGAGAGAGAGACACACCCTGGAAGGGTTAAACCGTTCTGGGCTGAGACCCTTGTCTGGATCTCCAGACCAGCTTTCTCTGCTGCTCCTTCTCTCTCGGGCGTGACCCTTGAGCCAAGCCATTTCTCTGCTGGCTTGAGCAAGTTCAGGTTGGGGCATAGAGGTTCCCCCTACCGCACCAACCTCTGCCGGACCCAGAGAGGGGGGAGACTGTGTCTTCACCATGTGGATCACTGTTGCCCTGTACCCTGGGCGCTAGGGGAGGAGTACAGAAAGATCTTCAGTGGATCCCTGGAGGTGGAGATCCCTGGAGGTGGAGATTCCCATCCTGTTTCCCTTGGTGCTGTGGATCCCCCTCTCTTCTGTCCTCTCATCCAAGGACACTCTTCATGGTCTCAGCCCATCCCCACTCCCAGCTCGTGTCCTTTGAGCTCAGCTCTAAGTCCTAGGCTGAGCAGGGAGGGCCTCTGAGGATATGCTTTGTGAGGTGTGGGTCAAGGGCTCCGTGTTACAGTCATCTAGGGAGCTTGTAAAATGCCGAGGGTCTGCCTGGCCAGGATAGCTGTCCGCTAGAGTCAAACCCATGGGCTCCTGCCCTACAGTTGGGCAGAATGGGCACAGGATGAGGGTGGAATGGAAGCCCCAGATATTGGTGCTGGATGCTCTGGGCAAGTGGACCGTGTGGTATCTCTTTCCTCACTTGCCCTGTCACTTGTCCCTGAGCTGGGTCCTACCTGACAGTTGAGCTATATGCCAACCTCTGCCTTTCTGCCCACTATTATTTCTGTTTGGTTTCCTGTTTTCCAGCTGTGGGTTCCCAGAGGCATCATTTGGACCCTGGGTAGTAGTTAGGGCTTAGAGCTGGGGTTGTGTGGTTGGAGTGGCGTGTGTCTTAGGGCTGTACTGGCAAGTGGTCCAAAGCAGTCTGAATACCCTGGCTAGGAGCCAGAACCCAGGGATCTGTGTCCAGCCCCTGGGAAGCCCAGGAAGCCCCTCCCTGTCACTTTCCAGACACTGCCTCCTCCATGTGGGGGGTCATTGCTCCCCATTGGGTCTCTGTCTGAGGTCTGGGGGAAGCAGGATGTGGAGGAGGACTTGGGTGGGTGCCAGCGTACTTCAACCCTAATGACTCCCCACCTAAACGCTCCCACCCCCACAGCCTCCCGTCAGGGGCATGCTTCAACTTGCCTAGAGAGTTTCCAGAAGCTAGTCCCTCTGGTTCAACTAGTTTGGTGGTTCTCAGTCTCCACTGTATATTCAGTGGAGCCCTGAATATTACAATTATCTTGAGGAGACTTTTAAAATGAAAATGTCAATACCTGCACCTCAGTTCCAGAGAGTTTAATGTCATTGGTCTGGAGTAGAGCCTGAGCCTCAGCATTTTTCAGAGCTCTCCAGGTAATTTGAATGTGCAGTCAGGGTTGTGCAGGTGATTTGAATGTGCAGTCAGCAGCTGCTTTATCCAGTTTGGGTCTCCCTGTCTCTCCCATACCCTTGTGTTGACCTAGAATTTTTTTCTCATTCATTGATAATTTTAATGATAACCGATACAGAGTCTGGAAAAATTAAGACAGACATGTCAGACAAAATGCTGGATTGAATGTTTTGTTCCAGGGACTGATCCTTGAGTTCATAGTTATTTTTTTATTTTTTGAGTGGACTGCAATACGTGTATTTAGTGACCTCTCACACTTCTGACAGTGGTGCCCAAGCCGGCCCGAGTTCATAGTTATTAAGATCAGAATTTAAGAGGGAAGTCCCATCGCAAATAATAGAAACTGAGTTTTTCTCTCCTCTCAGTGTTTAATTTTTAGAAACTTTTTTATTTTAGTATAGCATTACACACAGATAAACACATATGCATTCATCCCTTGTGAAACATCAACCCTGGGTGAAGCTCTTGGCCTGAATCTCAGTTTACCTGCCTCAGAGCTGTCATGAGAACTAACAGAAGTGTGAAAACTTTACCCCTTGTGCCTGCCCTGCACGTGGTAAATGCTCGTTATTATGTAGGGTCAAGTGAGGTATAATGCAGCATCACTCCATTTTTACAGACAACATTAAACAGGTATTTGGAATGCATGGTGAGTTTTCAGCATACATACCTGTTGTATAACCAGTACCTGGATCAAGAAATATGTACCCTTGTCCTGTTGCCATTGCCCAGAATTTCCATGGCTTTTAGAAGAAAGTCAAGCCAGGCCCAGCCATAGTACAGTAGCATGTGCCAACGTTGGTCCTGCAACACTTCAGCTTGGCCTCCACCAGGAATACCTTTATGTACTTTACATACGTATGTGGCTGTTCCTGAACGGGAGTGGGCTTCCCTGTGATAGGACACAGGGTAGGGAGCCCTTCAAACCCTTCCCCGTGCTACGCTCTTCCTTACCTTTTTTAGTCCCTTTTCTACTTGGGCCTTTAAGTGTGCCAGTCCCAAAATAGGGTAAATCCAAAAATCTATTTTTTTGGCCTTGCATTCTCTCTTTTTTTGATTATATAGGTAATATATGTTCTTTGGAAAAATTAGAAAGTAGAAATAGACAGAAGAGGAGAGAAGAGGAAGAATTTGCCCATAATTGCAGTCTAGTTAATCATTGTTAACTAGAGTTGTCCCTCCAGACTTTATTGCCATGCATTCCAAATACCTGTTTAATGTTGTTTGTAAAAATGGTGTGATGCTGCATGGCATCAAGTGATGCCCACTTGACCCCACATAATAACGAGCATTTACCATGTGCAGGGCAGGCACATGGGGTAAAGTTTTCACACTTCTCTCTTTTAGTTCTCATGACAGCTCTGAGGCAGGTAAACTGAGATTCAGGCCAAGAGCATCACCCAGGGCTGGTGTTTCACAAGGGATGAAGCTGGAATTGAGACCAGAGATTTTTGTCTTCAGAGCTGATGCTTTTAGACTATTGCCTCCCTTCTGGGATTCTTCCACGTTGAGGTTATTTGCCAAATATTTATTGGGCAGTGGACACCTTTTTCCTTAGTGATTTTTTTTTTTTTCTTTTTACTTTAATGTGAATGACTCTCATGTTTTACCCATGAACAGGGTATTGTTTGATTGTTTGAGTTCTTCTGGTTGCTTTTTAAAATTCTTCTATATCATGTTAAAGAAATGGTCTTGGTTCTATTTTATTTAAAAGTTTTTTTTTCCTGTTATTAGTGGGTGTTTCATTTTGTCACGTTTATTTAGTGTGGCGTAAAGATCAGATGATATTTCTCCTTTGTTAGTAAGATAAATTGTGTTAATTTATTTCTTAATATTGAATTATCTTTACATTGTATTTTTAACACACTGTTTGATTTATTAATATGGGGGGCTTGCATCTATGTTTATGAATGAGATTGACCCGTAACTCTCCTTTTGTGTTTTTGTTGTCAGATGTTAGTATTAGTATAATAGTAACTTCACAAAGTGAATTGTGAAGCTTCTATTCTTTATTTATGTTCTGGTACAATTTAATAGTACAGGCCAGGCACTGTACTACTTACACCTGTAATCCCAGCACTTTGGGAGGCCTAGGTGGGAGGACTGTATGAGCCTAGGAGTTTGAGACTAGCCTGGGCAACATAGTGAGAACTTGTCTCTACAAAATTAGTCGGGAGTGGAGGGCGCACCTGTGGTTTGCGACTGAGGATCACTTGAGCCCAGGAGGTCAAGGCTGCAGTGGGCCATGATTATGCCACTGCACCCCAGCCTGGATGACAGAGTGAGAATCTGACTCAAAAGAGACAGACAGATGGATGGGCGGGTATTCCGTTTTCAAGAGATTTGTAAAAAAATCTGATGAAACTATCTGAGCTTGGTATCTTTTTTGAGGATGGACCTTTGCAGCTTTCTGATCCCTACTGTTCTCACCACAGCTATTGGTATAAAACATTCCCTTTGTATTTTCAATGTAAGGGATCCATTTTCAAATTTATTTGCATAATCTATCTACAGTTAATGCTTTTGAGTTCCCTCAGTATCTGTGGGTTTTTTTTTCATTCTTCATTTCTAATGTTGTTTTCTCTTTTTCTTTTCCATAGCTTTGCCACAGTTTTGTGTAATTTAAAAGCACATAAATTTATCAGTTGTGCTGTTTTCTAAAGCTTTTATTTTTGCTTTAGCCTAATATTAATTGTCTTCTTTTCTTTAGGTTTATTTGATATGTTCTTTTTCTGGTTTCTCAGTTGGATCCCTAGGACACTGTTTCTATTTTTTCTTCTTTGATAACAAACACATTTAAAAATATGACTTTTTCTCTAAGTTCGACTGTGGCCTCATTCTCTAGGTTTTGATATTTTATGTCTGTTGGAGCTCTTGGAGAGATTTTGATGGCATACCCAGTGTGTGAATGCCAAGTCCCAATTTAGCCTGACCACCCTTCCTCCCAGTGAGGGTCCTGAGGAGAATCCCTGCACATGGAGCAGTGGCAAAGCTAGTCAATGTGGCACTTGATTACTTCCCAGGGCTTTGTCCCCAAACCCCCAGGTAAAGGCCCTGGCAATAGTTTACTAACTTAGCAACCAGGACCTTTGGAAAACAACTTTTTTTTTTAACCTAAGCAAAATCAACTTGAATTTATTGCTTAGGATGAGGGCGTATTCTAAGCCTAAATGAAGTTTTAGTAGTATTTTAAAAAGCTTTATACATTAGCAGCAGAAGAAATGAAGCTAGAAGCTAAGGACAGTGAGGAGAAAAAACAAGAATTTGACCCAGAGCTCATGGCCTAGTTGATTTGGGCTAGGCTACAGGCTAAAGTGTCGCTCCCTGCATCTTTCTTGCACCTCTAGAAAATACAGTCCAATGAGTGTCCTTCCGGCCATGAAGAACATCCTAGGATAGAGAGAACAGAAGAGTGATGGGTCGGGGAAAATAGGGTTGGTATCTCTTGGGCACCACCTTCAGGGCTCCACTGAAAATTCGCTTCGGTATTCCTCCCCTACACCCAGGGTGTAGAGCAACACTGATCCATGTGGTGAAGACACAGTCTCCCCTCTCTGGGTCCAGCAGAGCCTCTTGCAGTAGGGGGAACCTCTGTGCCCCAACCTGAACTTGCTGAAGCCGGCAGAGAAATGACTTGGCCCAAGGATCACACCCCAGGGCAAATGTGCAATGTCTTGGGGGATAGCTTCTCTTGTGTTCACACTCCTTGGAGAGCCACGACAGGCAGGGGAGGAAACAGGCAGGAGGGTGAGAAAGGACGGATTTTAGGTTCAACCTAGAAACCAATAGTAGCGTTATTATACTTTTTTTCCAAAATGGGAAAAGTTTTGAGTTTAAAATAAAAGTAACACATGCCCACTTAAAGAAACCAAATAATATAAAAATATATAATTGGAAACTGAGAATCCCTATTTCTTTTCCATCCTGGTGTAGTCAGTATTAACAATTTAGACATCTATTTCCAGACTTTAGAATTAGCATTAATACATGAACTTAATGCCTTTACTGCAGTAATGTGTTTTATCATACTGATGGACATTTACAATTCCAATTTTTTTTGCAATTATAGATTATGAGATAACAAACATATTTGTATCTAGATTTTTTTGGTTACTTATTCAAGTGTTTGTATAGGACAAAGTCATACAAATGAAATTTTAATTGACATTACCAAGTTACCGTCTGTAAAGGTAATTTGATAATATCTATCAAATTTACTTTCCCACTAGCACTGAATGAGGAATTATCGGTCTTTAATTTTCTCCAGTTTGATAGATAAAGATATCTTATTTTATTTTTCTTTTATTAGTGAAGTTGAGAATGTTTTTCTTTGTTTTTTGTTGTTGTTTTTGAGTCGGAGTCTCTGTCACCCAGGCTGGAGCGCAGTGGCATACTCTTGGCTACCGCAGCCTTGACCTGCTGGGCTCCGGGGATCCTTCCGCCTCAGCCTTCCAAGTAGCTGGAACCACAGACATGCATCACCACATCTGGCTAATTTTTTGACTTATTGTAGAGACACGGTCTTGCCAAGTTGCCCAGGCTGGTCTCGAACCCCTGGACACAGGTAGTCCTCTCGCCTCCACCTCCCAAAGTGCTGGAATTATAGGCATGAGCCACCGCGCCCAACTGAGAATGTTTTAAAATGTTAACCATTTTGCATTCTATGTGTTACATGTTATATCCATATTATTCTCAATTAGATTGTCTTTTTTGAACCACAATATTGACTTCTTTCTTTAAAAAATAAATTCAATGAACTTTTATTGACTGACTCATGCTGTTAGGAATATAGAAAAAAGTATGATATGGTTCTCACATTCATGAAGATAAACATTTTCAAAAATGTTTAGGCTCTCCTGCCTTCTTTTTTGCATTTATTATTATTTTAACTGTCACCTAATAGTTGTATACACAGTGCTTAAGGGGAACAGGATGATATTTCAATACATGTATATAATGTGTAATGATCAAATCAGGATGATTAACATACCCATCACCTCAAACAGATTCTTTATTTGTGTTGGAAACACTCAAAATCCGCTCTTTTTGGCTATCTGAAAATATGAAGTAAGTTAATAATTATAATCACCTTATGGTACTATAGAACACTAGAATTTGCACTTCCTATCTAGCTGAACTTTTCATTTTAACCAACCCTACCCTTCCCAGCCTCTGGTAATTAATATTCTACTGTCTATGTCCATGAGATCGACTCTTTTAGCTCCCACATATAAGTGAGAACATGTAGTGTTTATCTTTCTGTGCCTGACTTGTTTCACTTAACACATCCTCCATGCTCATCCATGTTGCCACAAATGACAGAATTTCATTCTTTCTTATGACCGAATAATATTTCACTATATATATATATATATATATGTATATATATATATATAATGTAATATATATATACACACACACACACACCACATTTTCATTATCCATTCTTCTCTTGATGGACACTTAGATTGATTCCATATCTTGTATACTGTGGTAGTGTTTCAATCAACATGGGAGTGCAGATATTGCTTTGACATACCAATTTCTTTTTATTTTTTTTTTTTGAGTTGGAATCTCTGTCGCCCAGACTGGAGTGCAGTAGTCGCTCCCAGCCACCGCAGCCTCCCCCTGCTGGGCTCCGGCGATCCTTCCACTTCAGCCTTCCATGTACAGGCACGCGCTACCACACCTGGCTAATTTTTTTTATTTATTGTAGAGATGAGGTCTCGCCAAGTTGCCCAGGCAGATCTCGAACCCACGGGCTCAGGCAATCCACTCACCTCAGCCTCCCAAAGCACGGGATTACAGGCTGAGCCTCCGAGCCCGGATCTCCTGTCTTCTTAAATGAGCACACAGTATAGCCCAGGTACATCATTATCAGGGTTTCGACATTAACTTCTATTATATTTTGAAAAAATGTTTGGCTTCTTATAGGTCTTTCATTGTATCCATCACAAAGATTTTGTTTTGTATAATCAGAATTCATGAATATTTTGACTTCTTGGTTTTTTTTTTTTTTTGGAGTTGGAGTCTCACTCTGTCGCCCAGACTGGAGTGCAGTGGCCGCTCTCGGCCACCGCAGCCTCGACCTGCTGGGCTCCGGTGATCCTTCTGCCTCAGCCTTCCAAGTAGCTGGAACTACAGGCGTGCACTACCACGCCCGGCTAATTTTTTTTGATTTGTTGTAGAGATGAGGTCTCACTTGCCCAGGCGGGTCTCGAACCCGCGGGCTCTGGCAATCCACTCACCTCAGCCTCCCAAAGGCGCGGGATTACAGGCTGAGCCACCAAGCCCGGCTACTTCTTGGTTTTTACTTAATAGTTTTGTTTTAGATATTCAGATCTCTAAGGTGAGATTCATTTTTGTAGGTGGTATAAGATAAGGATTGAACTTTTCCCAAATAGAAATCCTATTATCCCCCATCTGTTTATTATTTATGGCATCCCCAGGATTTTATAATTCCACCTGAAGCATTTCATAAATACTCATATTTATGGCTGTTTTAGGGCCTCTCTTCACTTCCACTGAATTATTTGTCAGAATTGTGTGTGTATTTCGTTTTTTAATTACCACGGTTTTCATGCAACAGTTTGGCTTTAAAAATACTTTTTCCACACCAGTTTTGACCCCTTTTTGCATTTTTTTTCCCAGATAAGCTTACAAATAACTTGTGTTCTGTGAAAAATACTGAGATTTTTCAGTTGGGTCATATGAAACTTACAGGTTATTTTGGGGAGAGTAGCAGCTTTATAATGAGTCTTCCTGTCTAAAGAAAAGGAAGTATATCTTTCCATTTATTCTAGTCTTTCTGTGTTTCCATCAAAGTTTTAAAGTCTTCCACATTTAAGTCTTTTCCCGGGCATGTTGTAGCCTTTGTTGTTGCTGTTGTGAATGGGATCTTTTCTCCTACACTTTGTCACCCATCTTTCCAGGCGTATTAGAAATGCTTCTGTTGTTTGTCAGCTGCTCTGTGCTGCGGTCTCTGATACTCCCATCCCCCTCTCCCTCAGGTTCCCATAGCACATTGTCTGTACCTCCTTGGCAATACTGTAGTGCCTGGACGTGAGCTCCTAGTGGTGGGGTGCTCATCTCACCCAATTTCATGTCCCCAGCACCTGGCACAAAGCCTAGCATGCAGTAAATCCTATTAATAAATGCTTGTGGCATCAAATAGAGGGGAGAGACAGTGAGCTTCACCTCTTCAAAGTGTGACAGCCTGGGCCAGTGTGAGGAGCAGAATCTCAAGCAGCCCTGGCTCCAAGCCTGCAGGCTGTGATCCGGATGACAGATGGGGCACCCGCCCTGTCCCCACAGGAAAAAAGAAGGTCCTGGGCCATTTTCCCACATGCAGACATCAGGGAGGAGCCCTCTGAGCCCACACTTCATCAGGATACTGGGTACTGACAGCCCACTTAATACTGACTAGTAGGGAGAATGCTTTCTGGGTTCCCAGACACCTGCAAGTGGCACAGACAAACTTATCTGCACTTCCCTTAGGGGATGAGGACTCATCAGAGCCAGGAGAAGAGGTCTTAAAGAGCACTGGTGAAATTGGCTCCACACTTGTGTGCCCAGTCGCCACCTCTCTCAGTAGCTAGTGCTGCTGTTCTTCAGAGTCCATGCCCACCCCTCCCCGCCAGTGTCTCCCAGGTGAAGTTTGTTTCTAGCAACATGCTGATCTTTCCCGTGGTGTTTGCATTTTAAGTTTTGATTTGTAAAATATAAATGTTTTGATGGAGCTCTCTGGGGCATGTCACTCCACCCTGCACCTTTGGCAGTGAGTGGGTCTGGATCCTTAGGTTCCCCTTTCCCCCTGTTCTCTGCCCCAGAGCTAGGATGGCAATGTGTACCTGTCTAGGAGGGCTAGGTTCACTGGGACCCATGAACAAGGGACCCCTACCTCTGCGGCATGGGGGCCTATGGACTTGGAGACATGGGAATTCCTGTTGTTAAGCAGGGGTCAGGATTTCTGCCTCTTGACCTGCATAAAAAGAAGGTGGGGATATGAGCTGATTCTCAGTCCTTCTGTCACGGTTGTGCATCTGGTTCAGTGTGTCACTGGGTTTCACTTGACCACAGCAGTGAACTGTTACTCATTTAACCCATGGTCTGTGCTCACCCTCCCCTTCCTGCTTGCTCATCTCCCATGCTCAGGGCTGCAGAGGAGATAGAAACACTTCCCTTGCTCCTTTGCTGGTTTGTTTAATCCCCTGGGAATAGTGGAACCAAGAGCATACCCAAGAATGCTGGGAATGGGAGGGAAATGTAGAAATACTGCTCTGGGCCCCCTACCCTGTCCTGTTGGTTTCTACTCTTTCTCCCAGTGCCCACCTGATCATGTGTGTCTTGTGCTGGATGGCCCCAGGGCTGAGGGAGAGGCTCCTCCTGGAAGCCATGGCTGTACCTCTGCCAGCTCTGGAGAAGCCGCCTTCTCAGGGTGCTGAGCAGATGGACCTCTGTGAGCCAGTGGGGTTGTTCCAGATGCCTTCTGCCGGAGAAGAGCGCATTCCGGCAGTGGGGCTACTGCTGGACTCTTCAGGGCTTCAGTTCACCTGTTGGACAAAGCCGGTTCCTACTCTGCCTCCCGTCGTGTGCTATCCTTTCAAAGAGCAGAGACA
Source organism: Tarsius wallacei (assembly GCA_963574415.1). NCBI lineage: Eukaryota > Metazoa > Chordata > Mammalia > Primates > Tarsiidae > Tarsius > Tarsius wallacei. Next base: position 12,854 of record CAUYQG010063107.1, read on the forward strand.
CTGACCAAACCACTGATGGGTCAGGCTTGCATGTGCACATGGGAGGAGCAGAGAAACTGCATCCCTTGCCAGCCATCAGACCCTTGGTTCACCCTGATTCTGGCCAGTTGAGGCTTTCCCCTTGTCTGTGCTATAGGGTTATTGGAGGGGGGTTCTCAAAGGATGGTTAGGGGACCACCTGTTTCAGAATCCCCTCTATGGCCAGGGTTGATATCTGGAAGAGGGACCTGGGAATCTGCACCTGTAGCCAGCTCTCTACTGGTGATTCCTGTGCCCACTGGGAATGGGAACTTGAGAACTGCTGGTCTGTGGACTCTTGTAATAAAAGGAGCTCTGCTTATTCGGGGGTCCCAGTACTTGATGGAGTCTGAAAAGACATGCATTTAAGTGCAGTGGTGGTTTGTGAAAAGGCCAGGCGTTATGCAAATGCTTGTGAAAACACAAGGGAGACTAAGTACAAATGCTGCTGCATTTCAGATATGATCAAACTCTGGGAAATAGTTAACACTTTTTGCCGTGTCTGTTACAAAAAATGAGAATTCATTGCAGAAAAATCAAAGTTCAGGTAGGCAGAGAGGGAAAAATTTAAAAGTCCATAATTTTTTCACTCAGAACTCCTGTTACTATTTTGGTCTTTCTAGAACAATCTTTTTTTTTTTTTTTTCATTTTCCCTTCCTGATTACCAAAACAATGCATTTTTTTTTTTTTTTTTGAGTTGGAGTCTCACTCTGTCGCCCAGACTGGAGTGCAGTGGCATGCTCCCGGCCACTGCAGCCTTGACCTGCTGGGCTCCGGCGATCCTTTCACCTCAGCCTTCCAAGTAGCCAGAATTACAGGCAAGCGCTACCATGCCTGGCTAATTTTTTAATTTATTGTAGAGATGAGGTCTCGCGAAGTTGCCCAGGCGGGTCTCGAACCCGCGGGCTCAGGCAGTCCACTCACCTCGGCCTCCCAAAGTGTGAGATTACAGGCTGAGCCACCGAGCCTGGAATGCATGTTTCTTTATAAAAATTATTTCTTTTCTGTTTGGTATGAAAAAGTGGTGTAACATGTTTTGATTTGCAAATCTTTTATTGCTGCATTTAATTGGAATCTGCATTTTTTTCTTTGTGAATATATTTTGATTTCCTTACCTATTTTCCTTTTTTATGTTTTCTTATGAATTGGTAAGAGAGCTTCATATATTAGTGGTGTTAACTCTTTGTTGTACTTTGGCAAATATTGCAAATTTCTTCTAATTTTTAAAAAAAATTTAATTTTAAAGATGAGTACAATTCAAGATTAAGTATACAAATGTTTATTATGCAGATATTCTTGTTGATGCGATGTGCCCCCCACTGCAGAATCCCACTACTGCTAATCCTGCTCCCCCCACAATTTCCCACTACTGACGTTCCTTTTCTTATAGTATTATGATAATTGTTCAAGGCCCACTTATGAGTGAGAACATGTGATACTCAGTTCTTTGTTTCTATGATAAATCACTCAGTATTATAGACTCTAAGTCCATCCAAGTTGCTTGTGAAGTTCATAATTTTGTCTTTCTTTATGGCGTATTATGGCTGCATAATACTCCATCGTGTATATGTACATTTTTAAAATCCAGTTCTCTTTTGATGGGCAGCATGGTTGGTTCCATGTTTTTGCTGTTGTGAACAATGCTGCAATAAACATGTGTGTGCAGGTATCTTTTTCGTAGAGTGATTTGAGTTCCTCTGGGTGTATTCCCATAGGGAGATTGAGGGGTCATATGGAAGGTAGATTTTTAGACCTTTTAGGAATCACCAAACTGTTTTCCACAGAAGTTGTACTAGTTTACACTCCCACTAACAGTATAGAAGTGTTCCCTTTTCCCCGCATCTTCTCCAGCATCTTGTTTTTTGAGTTATTGATGATGGCCATCCTGACTGGAGTTAGGTGGTATCTCAGTGTGGTTTTAATTTGCATTTCTTGGATGATTAGTGAAGCTGAGCATTTTTTCATGTATCTGGTGGCTGCTTGCATGTCTTCTTTTGAGAAGAGTCTATTCATATCTTTTGCCCACTTTGTAATGGGGTTGTTTGTTTGTTTTTTTTCTTTTCAGCACGTTTGAGTTCCTTGTAGACCCTAGACATATGTTTGTCAGACCTACAGTAGGCAAATATTTTTTCCCAGTCTGTGGGTTGTCTCCCTGCTCTCTTGATGGTTTCTTTGGCTTTGCAGAAGCTTGTCAATTTGATGAGGTCCCCCTTGTCTATCTTATCTCATATGGCATGGATATTTGGGGGAATTTCTCATATCTTTACGACAGGCAGTACTTTTGCAACTTGGAGACATCCAAAAGGTAGGCTCTTTTGTGGCCTGTGTGAGGTAGCCCTCAGCACCCATTCTTTCTCTACTAACCAAGTAAACATTACTAACTTGGCCCCTTAGGCACCTTGGTAAAGAGAAAAGCCTCAACAGCAGACTCTTATGGAGAGCAGGAATAATAAAATTCTTTTTTTTTTTTTTTGAGTTGGAGCCTCACTCAGTCGCCCAGACTGGAGTGCAGTGGCCGCTCCCGGCCACCGCAGCCTCAACCTGCTGGGCTCCGACGATCCTTCCACCTCAGACTTCCAAGTAGCTGGAACTACAGGCGCGCTACCGCGCCTGGCTAATTTATGATTTATTGTAGAGATGAGGTCTCGCCAAGTTGCCCGGGCAGGTCCCGGACCCATGGAGTCAGGCAATTCACTCACCTCGGCCTCCCAAAGCGCGGGATTACAGGCTGAGCCACCGAGCCCGGCTATAAAATTCTGATCAATGTATATTAATAAATCAGAATTCTTTTTTTTTTTTTTTTTGAGTTGGAGCCTCACAGTCACCCAGAGTGGAGTGCAGCGGCCGCTTCTGGCCTCCGCAGCCTCGACCTGCTGGGCTCTGGCGATCCTTCCTCCTCAGCCTTCCAAGTAGCTGGAACTACAGGCGCGCGCTACCACGCCTGGCTAATTTTTGATTTATTGTAGAGATGAGGTCTCGCCAAGTTGCCCAGGCAGGTCTCGAACCCGCGGGCTCAGGCAATCCACTCGCCTCGGCCTCCCA